>ML284820.1:0-56635 GCA_005239495.1 Nicotiana undulata
AATGCCCCTGCTGCTTTTATGGAGTTGATGAATCAGGTATTCAGGCCTTATTTGGACTCGTTCGTAATTATTTTCATTGATGATATTTTGATATACTCTCGCAACCGAGAGGAGCATGAGCAGCACCTTAGAGTCGTCCTCCAGAATCTGGGGGATCGGCAGTTGTATGCCAAGTTTTCTAAGTGTGAGTTCTGGTTAAGTTCTGTGGCATTCTTGGGCCACGTGGTATCGGCAGAGGGCATTCAGGTGGACCCGAAGAAAAGTTTAGCAGTTAGAGATTGGCCTAGGCCCACTTCAGCCACAGAGATTCGGAGCTTCTTAGGCCTCGTGGTCTATTATTGCCGGTTCGTGGAGGGGTTTTCATCTATAGCAGCCCCTATGACCAAGTTAACGCAAAAGAGTGTTCATTTCAGATGGTCTGAGGAGTGTGAAGCGAGCTTTCGGAAGCTCAAGACAGCATTGACCACAACATCAGTGTTGGTACTGCCCATAAGTTAAGGTTCTTATACCGTGTATTGTGATGCTTCGCGGGTTTGGCTTGGTGCAGTGTTGATGCAGGATGGGAAGGTTATAACCTATTTTTATCGTCAGTTGAAGATTCATGAGAAGAACTATCCAGTCCATGATTTGGAGCTTGCAACTATTGTTCATGCCTTGAAGATTTGGAGGCACTATTTTTATGGGGTACCGTGTGAGGTATTCACTGATCATAAGAGCTTGCAATACTTGTTTAAGCAAAACGTGTTGAATATGAAGCAGCGGAGGTGGTTGGACTTGCTGAAGGATTATGATATTACTATTCTCTATCACCCAGGAAAGGCCAATGTGGTGGCCGATGCTTTGAGACGGAAATCGGTCAGTATGGGTAGCTTGGCCTATTTATCAGTTGGAGAGTGACCTTTGGCTATGGATGTTCAGGCATTAGCCAATCGATTTGTTAAATTGGAAGTTTCTGAGGGTGGCAGTGTTTTGGCCCATACCGTCGCTCGTTCTTCATTGTATGATCGTATTCGCGCCAGGCAGTATGATGATCGTCATTTGTGTGCTCTTAGAGATGCGGTTCGGCACGGACGTGCCNTCTTATGTTGATGGCATTCGTGAGTTAATATATCAGGAGGCCCATAGTTCTCGGTATTCCATTCATCCGGGCATCGCGAAGATGTACCAGGACTTGTGGCAGCACTACTGGTGGCATAGAATGAACAAGGATATTGTGGATTATGTAGCTCGGATCTTGAATTGTCAGCAGGTTATGTATGAGCACCAGAGACTCGGTGGTTTGATGCAGCAGATTCAGCTTCCCGAGTGGAAGTGGGAGCGTATCATGATGGATTTTGTAGTTGGACTCCCACGGACTCTGAGGATGGTTGATGCAGTATGGGTTGTTGATAGGCTGACCAAGTCAGCACATTTCATTCATGTGGCGGTTTCATCTTCGACAGAGAAGTTAGCTTAGATCTATATGAGGGAGATTGTCAGATTGCACGGTGTGCCCTTATCTAATATCAGATCGAGGTACTCAGTTTACCTCCCATTTCTGGAGGGTATTTCAGCGAGAGTTGGGTACACAGATTGAGTTGAGCACATCATTTCATCCTCAGACGGACGGACAGTCCGAGCTTACTATTCAGATTTTGGAAGATATGTTGCGAGCTTGTGTCATTGCCTTTGGTGGTTCATGGGATCAGTTATTTCCCTTAGCAGAGTTTGCCTACAACAACAGTTACCAGTCGAGCACTTAGATGGCTCCGTATGAGGCGTTGTATGGTAGGCGATATCGGTCTCCAGTCGGATGGTTTGAGCGCGGAGAGGCTCGGCTATTGGGTTCTGAGTTAGTCCAGGATGCCTTGGATAAGGTGAAGATTATTCAGGATAGGCTTCGTACAGCTCAGTCCAGGAAAAATAGTTATGTAGATCATAGAGTTCGAGATTTGGCTTTCATGGTAGGAGACCAAGTATTCCCTCGAGTGTCACCTATGAAGGGCGTAATGAGGTTCGGAAAGAAGGGCAAGTTGAGCCTTAGGTATATTGGTCCATTTGAGATTTTGGATAAGGTAGGAGAGGTGGCCTACAGACTAGCCTTGCCACCGCATTTATCAGCAGTTCATCTAGTGTTTCATGTATCCATGCTCCGGAGGTATATTACAGATCCATCTCACGGTCTTGACTTCAGCGGTGTCCAGTTGGACAAGGATCTGACTTATGAGGAGGAGTCGGTAGCTATATTAGATAGGCAGGTTCGTCAGTTGAGATCGAAGAGTTATCCTTCGGTTCGTGTTCAGTGGAGAGGTCAGCCTGCCGAGGCAGCTACTTGGGAGTCCGAATCCAATATGAGGGGTCGTTATCCCCATCTTTTCTCAGACTCAGGTACTTTTCCATCTCTGTTTGAGGACGAACGTTTGTTTTAGAGGTAGAGATTGTGATGAACCAAAAGGTCATCCTAAGTAATCCTAGCTAAATCTGTGTTCAGAGGCCCCGAAAGCCTCCGTTAATCTCACATCGTTATGCGGGCGCAACCCAAGCGTGTAGCCGGGAAGTCCTTATGTTGAAATTTGATAAGAATGGAAATTTATGATAATTAAATGAATAAAGTTGACTTTGGTCAACATTTTTGGTAAACGGACCCGGACCCGGACCCGTGATTTGACACTCTCGGAGGGTCCGTAGGAAAATATGGGACTTGGGCGTATGCCCGGAATTGAATCCCGAGGTCCCAGGCCCGAGAAATTAATTTTTAAAGAAAATTATTTTCTGGAAATGATAGACTTTTGAAAATTAATAATTATGTAAAAATCGTGTTACCGGGCCCGTATTATGGTTCTTGAGCCCGGAACAGGTTTAATATATGTTATGTGACTTATCTATGAAATTTGGTGTAGAACAGACCTGGAATGACGTGATTCAGATTAAAATTGGAAAAGTTAAGCTTTATGAAGTTTTAAGAAATTTCTATGAGTTTTGAGGTTAAATTCATTGTTTTGATGATATTTTTATGATTTAAAAGCTTGAACAAGTCAGTATGATATTTTGGGAGTCTTGTGTTGTTTTGGTTTTGAGACCCGAGGGCTCGGGTGAGTTTCGGGTAGCTAACGGGGTGAGTTAAAGTGTAAAAATCTGGTGTTTTTGATGATTTGCTGGTGTCTGGTGTAATACCCTTCGCCAACGCGGCCAAGGTCTCGCGAACACGAAGGGTAATTATTGTTGCCTGGGATTTTACTCTACGCAAACGCGTAGAGGAAGACGCGAACGAGGAGCATTGGACAGTGCTTCAACGCGAACGCGTCCCCAGGGGTGCGAACGCGTAGTGTTAGGCTGGAGTCTGGGGGGGCTGGTTAGTTTGTTCTTCGCGAACGCGGTCCTATGCTCGCGAACGCGTAGGCCAGTGGGGTCAAACCTACGTGAACGCGGCCAAGGACTCGCGAACGCGTAGATCAGGTTAGTCAACGCTTTGCGAACGCGGCCAGGGGCTCGTGAACGCGAAGGGTATTTTTCCCCAGTTATTAAAAAACCCCAAAACCGAATACCATACGGGATTTTTCATAATTGTCACTTCATTCTTCTTCTCCAAGTCCCATGGAAGACCTCCAAGCCATCTTCTCCTCCATAACCATTTGGGTAAGTGTTCCTAACACCAATTTCTTCCATTTTCCTTCCCTAATCGCTAGAACCTAGGCCTAAAATCATGAAAACAAGGTAGGAATTAGGGGGTTTTGGGTAGAGTTAGGTTTGTCGAATTTTTGGGAATTCAACCTCAATTTGGGGCCGGATCTTGAAACAAATTATATATTCTAGCTCGTGGGGTTATGGGTGATCGGGTTTTGGTCCGAACCTCGAGTTTGGACCAAGCGGGCGCGGGGTTGAATTTTAGTATTTTTGGAAGAATGATAGAAAATGTATAATTAGGCTTTGGGATTGAGTTACTGAATAATTATTGATGTTATTAAGTCAATTATGTCTAGATATTATCGTTTCGGAGTTGGATTCGAGAGGCAAGGCTGTGATTGAGGCTTGAATTGCATTATTGGAGCCGAGGTAAGTTTTTGGCCTAACCTTAGCTTAAGGGATTAGGTATAGAGTCTTATTTTCTATGTGTAATTCATGTCCAACGTATAGGAGGGGTGACGAGTGCCTATATGTTGCGGTCAAGCATGCTGGTGAGTCAATTGTGATGAATCATACCGTGTTATTAATATTCTATGTACTATGAGTAATTGGTGATTTAGAACTGATACCTTGATGTTGTTTCATGACATGGGGAGTTATTGTGTTATTTGTTTCAGTTGAGGCTTTTACTGTTGAAATTGTATTTCTGATGCGAGTTTGGTTATAGCTGAGTCCCTTGCCGGGACGATAGAATTTTATTGAGTATTTCCATACACTTGAGACTTCTTATTGTTGATTTTCACATTATATTGTTGCTTTTATATTATTTATCGCACGAGGGGACATGCCGTGCTTATTGTTTATTATTTATCACACGAGGGGACATGCCGTGTTGATCGTTTATTATTTATCGCACGAGGGGACATGCCGTACCTTTTGCTGTTCATTATCTATCCTGAGACGTTAAGTTCCGACTGTTACTTTTTACACTCCAGTCATTACCCTGTTCTACGGTTCTAGCATTTTGTTGCCCCTTTTACCCCCAGCGTGTTCTCCCCGTATCTGTCTTACTTGCTTATTTTCGTCGATATTTTCCTGTTATTATATAGAATTGCACAGGTACATATATTGTTGTCGGTCCTAGCCTCATCACTACTTCGCCTAGGCTCGGCACTTACTCAGAACATGGGGTCGGTTGTACTGATGCTACACCTGCACTTCTTTATGTTGTGCAGACTACGCAGCCGGACCCAGTGGTCACTGACGGTCGAAGCATTCCATCAGTTCATTGAGGAGACATCGAGGTAGACCCGCAGACGTTCGTGGGCCTTGGCGTCACCTTCTACCCTTCATTTTCAGTTCTGTCTTGCCTTATAGCTCAAAGACAGTCATATGTACTTATTTTCATACCTTTGTTTTAGTAATCTCTTAGACATTTCGTGAGTATATGACGCCAGTTCTGGGATTTGTATATGGGTTTTATTTCGAAGTTGCTATATTATTTTTGGTAATTTGTTAACCTTCATATTGTTGACCATCGATGCCTTAGTTATCTTGTTCGTTTTAGTTGTTAATGAGTTTTATTTAGTTCAAACGTTGGCTTTTCTAGCGGGTTAAAAGTTAGACGTAGTCATGGCCCGAAGGTGGGATTTCAGGTCGTGACACTTGTAGCCGGCTAACAATAAACAGTAACAATTAACACCAAAGTAACAGAGCAGAGAGTTTAGGTGTAAGAGAGATAAATTTGAACCACAAGTGTTCGTGTCTGTGTCATTGAAAGGCTAGAGCTTTTATAGTTGGAAGACAAGTAGTAAATAAGGCATGAATTACAGCAGCATGGCAATCCAGAGATTCAAAATCAATTAGTTAGAAAATCAGGGCAGTTGTTCCCTTAAGTCGAGGGATTTCATAATTCAAATGGTAAGACCAACAACAAATAAGGTAATAAAAATTAGTACAGTACTAATAAGGAATGAGTCCAAGTTCATTAAGTATAAGGAAGTCAATTAAGACTAGATTCAGAAAGTTGTAATTAAGGAAGTAATTCAGTAAATAGATCGTCTCAATAAACAAGGTAAGTGAATCAATCAGTTTAAACAAACATGCAGAATTCTAGGGTTTTGAAAGACATATTCTCAATCAGATCATTCAATAAGGAAATCAGAGTCAATCAAGAGAGAGTCATGCTCTATATTTCAACACATATATAGAGAAGCAAACAGTCATAACAATAGACAAGTTCGGGGATGCATAAGTCCAAATAAACAATCACATATAGGTAACACAAGTAGGTTAGGCCTTAGCAAGCTTATTCGGAGTATAAAAATCACAGAGTCATAATAGGAATCAAATAATCAGGCTAATACAAAGAACCCAGACAGGAAAAATCATAACAGTTAGGGCTTTGACATAGGCGAGTAAAAAAAAACAACCAAAATACAGACTCAGTCATGACATGCAAAGAACAGACTTAAACACAAAGGAAAAATTAGTTTAAATAGGCATAAAATAACTCTAAGAAAACCCTAAAATTTGAATCTATCTATGACCGATACGTTGTTTGAACTCTTATCTATCGTAGATGTTAAGCTTCTCTATGATTTCTATCCTATTGTTGTTGTTAAGGCTTACTATCTCTATGTTTCTATTATGTCTAACATCAATGTTCGTCTATGAACCTGTGTGATTCTTGCTTTACCTAGGGTTTTCAATCTTCTGTTGTCCTCTACTGCTTGCCTAAGAGTTTCTCTGATTTTGTGCTATTTATTGCTTAACAGACTCGATTACTTGTTATATTAGCCTTTACATAGTATTCCCTACTAGTTCTATTGATCTCCCTCAAGGTTGTGATATCTTTTCTCTAAACTGTAACTCATATGTGTTTTCCTTAGAACCTTTTACTGATTTTGAATTACTTCCTTACATGTGTGATACTTTCCTTAATTAAAACTGATTCCCTTGTGATTTTAGACCTATACGTGATTCCTGTGATTTATTTTCAGAATCAAATTGTATTCTACCATATTTTACGTGCCTAAATATGTTTTCAAATATTTGACATATACTTTCCTTACTCGGAGCATTTTGTATTCAGCCCTTATTACATGCCACATGCTTTAATTATGGTAAAGTTAATCCTGTAATTGATCCTTTTCCTTACTTGATACAACTTGTATCCGTTTGAGTCCTGACTCCCTAATTAAAGGGAGTCCATACATTGATTGATTCTGATTGGTATTAGTTCCATAATTATATACTTCTTACCTTATTCTTCTACTTGTTTTAAACTATAAATACTTCTAGTCTGTCAATAACAAAAACACGAAAAAGAGACATTGTTCTAGGCTCTCTCCTACACACATACACGTACTCTCTTGTCTCTCTTGTTGTTACTTGCAACTCAGTTGGCTGCAAGCCAAAACTGAGTGATTCTACTGTGCTATTACTCTGATGCCCTACTGTTCTGTTGCATCTACACTCTTGCTTTGCCTCTCTTAACTTTGCTGCTCTTCATTTCTCTCATTCAACTGGTATGGTTTCAGTTTAAGACTACAACATCTAAAACAACATGTTTCTATTTGTATTAAGATTCATGCTATATCTCTTATGCTTCTATTTGTGGTTCTGCTATTTGCTACAAACATGTACTCATGATACCTAGTTACTATGTAATCCTGAACCTTTCCTTCAACTTAATGTATAACTCTGTTTGGCACTCCTTCAATCTAATGCTATTAAACTCTTTGGCATGAACATTTGTGATAGATCATTGTTGTAACTAGCTAAGTTCTGTGAGACTTCTCTGATGTTAATCTATGTGCAACTATGCTTTTCACAGATGTATTACTTGTTCCCAATTCCCTTTCCTTGTTTGTGTTTGTTTCATGAACTATGTATGTCTTCTAAGTTGCTGATTGTCCTGTCTCTTTCCTCTTCAAACTAGTTTCATAAAATAAACTCTTATGCTGCTCTCTAAAGCTATTTTTTTCAAAACAATTATGTCAGAAAACTCTTTTTCAACTCAACTCCTTCTAAAAACTCTGAGGACATCTCACTACTCCTAGTTTCTAAGTTCAGCCCACTTCATGTGAGCACTGCCTTGGGGACCATTTGAGTACCCATTGAACTCTGACACACAAGGCTGGCATTCCACACTGCACCAACTGACTCCTGGCTGGGGTACCTGGGTGTGAGCACTGCCTGGGATCCTCTGAGGTCCTTAGGAACTCTGACACACCTAGGTTACAAAAGGTCATGGCGTGTGGCATTGTTGGATCTGGAGACTTGGGCCTACTGTTAGGATCCCTATAGTGTAACTTCTTAATTTTCTTATTTACTTATGTAATTTGTGCAATACTGGTCTGTAATAACTAATTGTAAAATGATTCTGGGGCTGGATAGTGAAATGGGTGGGGTTATGCATGCTTAATATAGAAATGGGTAGAAACCATGCTTGTAGGTTTATTCTTATATGTGCAATAGTCACCATACTTAGGAATACATTCCATTCATGCATTACATACCATGATACTTATGTCCATTTATTTTCAGCATCTCACCATACCTATACCCACTTAGAAATCATGTTCCTAATTAAGCGACAATAGAAACGGTTGTTATAATGTTACTGCCTCTGCATTTTTTACAATTGCTTCATCTAGAAATCCTGTCTTAGATTAAATAATAACATCAACTATTGAATCTTGCATTAAAATTCATGTACCCTAGGATTTTCATTCTCAGCATACTCATGTTATCTATGCTAAAATCATGTGTTAAAAAAAACATACTTCTATGTACACTTAGGAATCATGTATTAGGATTCAGTAACCTAATAAGGAATTACATCTATGTGCGTTCTGCTTTCATCCAAAAACGTGCTAATGAATCTCGCTAAAAAAATAATAGATTCTAATGTTGAAAACGTTCATGCATCTAGAATAACGTGCATAGGTTTGCATTATTCTACAACCCCTTGCTTACATTTAGATATCATGTTTTCAGGACCTGCATCCATACTTGTTTAAACTCTTAGCCTCGTAATAATAAAACAGACTTACCTTGTCTAACTATTATTCTCTGAAACCAGGTAGTATAATTAAAGTATTTTGATACGCCTAGGCAAACCTTAGGTGTTAACACTTGTTAAAAGTGGAAAACTATTCCTCTTTTGTGTACCGTCTAAAACCAACAGTTCATAAGTGGTAAAAATCTTTTCTTTGAAACTCCGTAAGAACACTGCCTTATTACTGTATTCATGCCTAGACATCATGCCTTAGGTTCTAAAATTTATGACCTCCTTTTGTGGTTGAGTCATGCTATTTATGTGTATAACTTGTGGAGGAATATCTGAGCTTCCTATCTGCCTCTATGTGCCTCCCTGTATTTGCAATCCTAATAGTTTTGTTTGTCGTTTAGAATTTCGTCCTTTAAACCCAAGGGTTCAGCCTAGTACCTACCCTTTAGGAATAGTAGTCCCTAACTTCCTCCAGGACTGATAGGATGGGATGGGTAATAGCACGCAATAAGTTTCTTGACCAACACGCATTTTAAATACCTTCGCGGGGTGGGAAAGGGTAGATTTGATGTGATGACCGGTGCGCTAATTCCACGTGTAGATCTACCTATCGGGTATCATATTGATGTGATCCATATTACTTTAAACCTAGGACGTCTCTTCTCAAATATTTACTTTCGATTTCTTTCAACTTTTTAATAAACTTCAATACTTGTTTGAAATCCCCTCTTATATGAGCCTTATTTGTTATTTGCTTATTGTCCGAATTCACGAAAACCATTTGGCTGGGAACCACAATTGTGGATCCTGAGGGGTGCCTAATACCTTCCCCTTGGGATAATTTCAAGCCCTTACCCGATCACCGGTAATGCAAACTAGTCTTATGAGTTAACTAATCTTGGTGCCCTAACGCACCATAAAAATCGTTAGGTGGCGACTATTCTTTTAACCCTTTTAACCTTAAAAGGAGTTGTCCAAAATGTCATAAACCCGATCTCTCCGCTTTAAGAGGGGAAAAAGGGGGCGCGACAACATGGCGACTCTGCTGGGGATATACCTAGGCTTTTACCATTGCAAATTATTTCGTGAATTTGGACCTTTAATTTTGTTTAAATGTTTGCACTCTTTCCTCTTCCCTATTACATGTCGTTAATTGTCTACATCTTTCAAATATTTATTCTACATGAATAGAACTAACATGTCTCTTTGTTTCCCTTTTTGTAATTGCTTTCAATCATAACTGCTGTATTTATCACCTTTCTTACATGCTAATAAATGATTATCTGTTTAAATGCTTATTTCTTGCATACCATGCTCAACATTCATATTCCACTCGTGCCGAACAAAATATTATAGCAACGCTTACAATGAGTGGTTGTGCTATTCCTATATTACTACCCCTTAAATTCTAAAAGGCGTATTTGCGGTAAAACTAGTCGATAGCGGTGCATTCGACAGTTCCGTGCCTTCCCCCTTGAGTTGTCCGCTCAAGGGTACCAGTCTAAAACCCCATAGAAACCTTACTCCGTTATACTGTTGTATACATCATGGTCAAACTTAGCCAGGCTAACGTGTTGTACACACAATATCCTTTAAGACAGCCTTTTCCAAAGTCCACTGGGTTTCCCTGGAACCCAAACGGACACCCTCACGCTATGTGCATTTATTTGGAGAACTAAATGCTTCATGCTAATTATTGGTGTTAAATAGTCGAGTCTGGTGGGGGTAAAGGGCCTAACATTGTATGTTTTGCAGCAAATGAGGCATGAAGTCCCCATATTCGGCATGGTCGCCAATATTCACCCTAGGCTGCTGAATTGGTGGGAAGACCTCCACGCTATTGACAAAACTCTCGTCCGAACACACCTAGGCAATCTACCATCTCTTCTAGATATCCAACCAAACAAAATGATGATAAAGGCCTCTACTCTGTTTTGGGACTGTGATAGGTCCGTGTTTGCCGGTCTTGAAATGACACCTTTATTAGAGGAGATAGGAGGATTAGCCGGTCTATCTTGGGAATCTCTGGGGTTGCTGATGCCTGAAAACCGCACGGGTAAGGGTTTCCTCAAAATGATGGGTTTGAAGAAGAATCCAAAATTGGTGTGTCAGAAGGATTCATACATCCCTTTCGACTATTTATATGAAAGGTACGGTCACAGCAAATCGTACCGCAGCTACCAAGACGAGTTCGCCATCACCTCTCTGGGACATATCCATCACCGAGTGTTCGTGTTTATGGTGAGTTTTTTGGGTTTGATTGTATTCCTAATGAAGACGGAAAGAATCCATACTAGGTTGGCCATGGTAACTAAGACGCAAATGGAAGGGATAGACGGACAGGATTTTAGCATTGTGCCCATGATCATCGCAGATATATATCGGGCCCTAGAAATGTGTCAACGAGGAGCAAGGAATTTTGAAGGTTGCAACTTATTACTCCAATCTGCAAAAAAGTGAATACCGACAAGACATCCATCGAAGGATTTGGGATGACCATATCTCTTTTCATCACCCAAAGCGAATGAACTATATTCCCGACATGTTCGCTCAGCCGTAGAATGCCGAAAGATGGGTTGATTTATTTGGTAACTTAATCGAGGATCAGGTTCAATGGATGTTCGAGTGGTTTCCGACATATGAGTTCATCATTCGGTCCCGAGACGCTTCATTTCTGATACTGATTGGTCTGAGAGGGACATACCTTTACGCCCCTCTGCGAGTTATGAGGCAAGCTAGTAGAAGGCAGGTCATACCTAGGATCGAGAAAATGAGTCATCTTCGAGCATACTTTCATAATGATGATAGCCCTCACAAGTGCCAAGCTCAGCACCTATGGCATTGCACGATTAGGCTTGAAAAAAACACCATCGAGGCAGATAGGTATCACGCCGGTTGCACCCCTATTTATCTTGTTTGGTTAGAGGAAGCTTTGGGTGGTCAAATCAAGCCGGGGTTCGTTCTAGGTCACCGGGTCATAGAAGAAAAGGCTGAAGCACAAGTCAAGTACAACCAACTGCGCAAAAGGATCTGTGAATGTGAGGACGGGAACCACAAGATACACGAGTCCAACAAAAGGTTGATTGAGGAGTGGAAGGACATGGCTGTTAGCACCAACCAGAGGTTGAGTTACTTGGAGCAAGATATAGTTAAACTAAAGGTGAAATTCATCAAAAGGATCGAGACTTGCCAAAAGGCTGAGGGAGCTGAAGAGGGATACTTAGCCAGAACCTACCTACTGCTGGAACTTCGCAAGTTGGGAAAGCTGATCGAGGGAAGCAAGAATGCCGAATCTGGGGAAGGTCCTTCTGGGACCAAATAGATCAGGGTGTCTTATTTTCTTCATTAATGTAATAAGGCCTATGGCCATTCGTGCCTTTTATTTTCGCATATTTAGAGTCGTCTTAAAGATTTGTCTATTTTATATCAATAAAATGAGGCATTTAGCATTTTTTTTAAGTTCTCCGAATCAATTTGTCGCTAGGCCTACCTTGGGCACAAAGAGTTCCCCAACTTAGGATATGCTTTACATTTTCACATTATGTGTTTAATTTATGCAATAGTTTTTCATAATCCTTACAGACTCGATTACCTTTTGTTTTGCTTCTCTTTTAGTTATTATCCCCTTCCCCAAAGGTTAGTTCGCACATTCTGGCATCATCCGCCTACCGCACAAGATCCAAAGGGCCTCCACCTACTCCTCATCTCAGTCCTCCCAACGGTAGAAACAAGGGAAAAGGTAAGATGACAGAATCTAGTGGTATCAGGAAAGACAATACGGTTGAACAGGTTGAGACTACTGAAGGCCGGGGTATTCAGGTTTTGCATGAGAACATGTCACCATTGGAACAGAACTTGTTGAAGTTTCAAAAGGAGCTCGACCAGGTGCGGAAGCTGGCCAATCTGTCATTTTCCCTCAACATCCCTGACGTCAACCCTACACCACCAAAGAATATCCCAAAATAACCAAATTACCCCGCTCCTCACCATAACAAAACTCTCCCTACACCATGCAACACTTGCCACAACAACACTCCACCATCCATCCACGAACCTCAAAACCCCACGAAGGACCATTTCCATGCCCATAACAATCCCATCTACGTGGAAACTGTGACCCACTACATTCCTCCTATCTCACATACATTCGAATCTGATAGGAAGGACTTGCTCATCAAGAATCTGGCTGAGGAACTTAGAAAGATGACTAGCCGAGTTCAGGGTGTCGAGGAGTCAAGGGAATTGAAGGTTTCAACTATGAAGATCTATGTATACAACTTGATGTCGAACTACCTGAGGGATACAAACCTCCAAAGTTCGAGATGTTTGATGGCACTGGTGATCCGAGGGTCCATCTCGGTACCTACTGTGATAAATTGGTTGGCGTAGTGGAAGACGAAAGGATCTGCATAGAGCTGTTCATGAGGAGTCTAAAGGGGGGCGCACTGTCTTGGTACATCAGCCAAGACCCTAAGAAATGGTTAAACTAGGTAGGCATGGAAACAGACTTCATGGACAGGTTTAGATTCAATATAGAGAATGCACCAGATATGTTCTACATCCAAAACTTGAACAAGAAACCCACAGAAACCTTTTGCGAGTATGCTACTCGTTAGAGGTCGGAAGCTGCTAAAGTGATACCTGCTTTAGAGGAAGAACAGATGAACAAGTTCTTTGTCCGAGCTCAGGACCCACAATATTATGAACGGCTAATGATGGTTGAAGGCCACAAGTTCTCCGACATTATCAAATTAGGAGAGCGAATTGAAAAAGGTATCAAGAATGGTATGGTTACAAATTTTGAAGCTTTGCAAGACACTAACAAAGCTTTACAGTCCGGTGGTGTGTCTAAGAAGAGAAACGTGGGAGCCGTAATGGTTGCACAACAAGCCAAATCCCCACCCAAATACCAAGTCTACCCAACACCTCCCTTCACATATTAGCCAACCCTGAACTACCAAGCACCCTCACCTCCTTACCAAGCTCTACCGCCCACATACCAATCTCCACCACCCACATATCAACCTACCCCATNTGAACTACCAAGCTCCACCGCCCACATACCAATCTCCACCATCCACATATCAACCTACCCCACAGAGATATCCACAACCCGCTCCCGTTTACAACACATATAATTCCCAGCAACCTCACTATCAATCACCCCGTACCCGCCAAACTTCCTTAGGCCTCGCCCTAACTTTGATCGCCGACCTTCAAAACAATATACCGCCATAGCCGATCCCATCGACAAGTTGTATGAAAAACTCAAAGCTGCTGGTTACGTTACACCTATCCCTGCTGCAACCCCTGAGAACCCTTCTCAGTGGGTTAACCCAAACAAATCTTGTGCATACCATTCTGGCATGGAAGACACACCTTCGAAGAATGCCGCTCTCTGAAAGATAAGATACAGACCCTCATCGATAACAAGATTATTGTGGCAAAAGATCCCATTCCGAACGTCCGCAATAACCCTTTACCAAACCATAAGGGTGGAGGTATCCATATGATTGAAGTAGATGATGATTGGGATCCCGAGGGGTCAATTGGGTTGATCGCAGAAGGCGATGACCCAAAGAAACCTGATGTCACTCTCAACTCGATCATAGTCCAGATTCATCCATCTGAGAATGCCGAGGTGAATATGGCTATCCCATTTGAGTTTGAAGCAGCGTCGCCTGCAAAGGCGAAGGCGCCAGTGCCAATTGAAGTTGAGTTTGTATCTCCAGCAAACACACCAGCACCACTCGAGATTGCAGTCCTGCCACCCCTAACATACACTCCTGTTGGAGTAAGAATGACCACGCCAATTCCAGTAGCAATGCCAACCACACCACCTTTCTATTCAGAGGCTATCCCTTGGGATTATACAGCCGAGTCTAGAAGGAAAGGTAAAAAGAGGTCTGAGGAAGCCATCGCAGCACAGGGTATGACGAGAACTGGTAGAGTCTATACCCCTGAGCATCTGGCCGAGTCAAGCAAGCAAGTTGCCAACCGCCCTCCCTTCATTGAAACAGGTTCCGATGATCTTTGGAGGAAAATACAGGCTAAGGGGTTTTCGGTCATCGACCAACTAAACAAGACACCAACGCAGATATCTATTCTCTCTTTGCTGTAGAATTCTGAGACGCACATAAATGCTTTTCTAAAGGTGTTGAGCGAAGCATACGTGCCAAACAACACCACTAGTGGAGAAATGGCCAACATGGTGGGCCAGGTACTAGAAAGTCACAAAATTACTTTTCATGATGGCAAGTTACCACGAGGGATTGGGACATAACAAAGCATTGCACTTCACCGTACAATGCGAAGATCATTTCATCACGAGGATCTTTATCGATTGAGGTTCCAGTCTTAACATTTGTTCGATGATAACACTCAAGAAATTGGGTAAAGGGCTACATGAGATAAGAGAGGGAGAAATCAACGTGAAAGCGTTTGACGGTTACCAAAGGGCTACCATGGGGGAAAACAGTCTATGCCTACAGATGGGACCAACCTGGTTCGAAGTGGACTTCCAGGTAATAGACGTGTCGGCATCTTACAACTTGATGTTAGGACGACCCTGGATCCATGCTGCTGGGGCCGTCGCATCAACACTACATCAGGCGGTGAAATTCGAGTGGAACCACCAAGTGGTAATTATCCACGGCGACGATAGAAACCCTATCTACAGTCGTCAGACTATCCCTGTGATTGATGGAAAGAGAAAATTGGGTGGAGGAAATTATCACCATATTGAGTGAGTCAACGCCATTGAAAAAGACAAATTGTGGGATAGAAAAATCGAGAGCATACTAAACTAGAATGGGTACGAGCCTGGAAAAGGGCTCGGCATGAACCTTCAAGGAATCTCCAAACCCATCAAGATCAAGAAATATGGTACTACTTTCAGTCTGGGATATGAGTACACCTGGGAAGAATTCAATAGCTATTCGCCACCTTGGCGCGGTCCTTATTACCCATTGGAGTAGCAGATACCGCATCTGGAATAGACCTTCCAGCAAGCCGACATTATTTATAGGTCAGACGAAAAAGAAGCACTCGCTGCACTGAGGAATTTGTTCATGGAGGATGATGATATGGATTGCTGTGTTATTCTCGAGGATGAGGGGGAGGAAGGTCCTTCCGTACAGGCAGTAAGCGAGGGAGCATATCTCAAGAACTGGTCTATCAGGACCATCCGAGCCCGCTGAGCCTCGGGGTAGAAAGGCTAAAAACAAGCATTATTTACTGTTTCAGTTGCTAAAAAATTTTCCCATTTCTGCTTTTTTTTTTCAATTCCCGCAATAAGATTTTCAATGTTCAAAACAGTTATTCAATTTATCAAAGCATTTCTAATTTCTCTTACAAATTCGATATTTGTTTGTACTGTTTTCTCTCATTATTTTATCTATACAGCATAACTATTACTTTACTTGATGAACCGATGACTGTGACGTGCAATGAGGCGACGCAACAAACGGACATTGATTCAGACAAAGACGATATACCCGACGAAATTGATAAGGAGGTCGAAGACTTTGAAAATAGACCTAAGTCCAACTTAGGTGAGACTGAGGTTGTCAACCTGGGAGATTTAGAAAATGTTAAGGAAACACGCATCAGTATCCATTTGTCACCGTCAGAGAAGAAAGAGTATACAGAGTTCCTAAGGGAGTATGAGGACATATTCGCCTGGTCTTAAGATGACATGACTGATTTAAGTACGTCTATTGTGGCTCACAAACTGCCGACCAATCCGACATGTCCACCGGTAAAGCAGAAGCTCAGAAAGTTCAAACCTGACCTGAGTTTGAAAATCAAAGAAGAAGTTACCAAGATGATCAACGCTAGAGTTATCCGGGTAGTTGAATACCCGACATGTTTAGCCAACATTGTACCTGTGCCAAAGAAAGATGGGAAGGTCAGAGTCTGTGTCGACTACCGGGATCTCAACCGGGCCAGTCCTAAAGATGACTTACCCTTGCCAAACATACACATTCTAATTCACAATTGCACCAAGCATGAGCTACAGTCCTTCGTAGATTGCTTTGCTGGATATCATTAAATTTGGATGGATGAGGAAGATGCTGAGAAAACGGCGTTCATCACGCCCTGGGGAGTGTACTGTTATAAGATGATGTCGTTCGGTTTAAAGAATGCAGGGGCCACCTACACGAGGGCCATGACTACCATATTTCATGACATGATTCACAAAGATATAGAGGTGTATGTGGACGACGTCATTATCAAATCAAAGAAAGCTGCTGATCATATGAAAGATTTAAGGAAGTTCTTCAACAGGTTGAGAAAATATAATCTGAAGCTGAACCCCGCGAAGTGTGCATTCGGGGTTCCTGCTGGGAAGTTGCTGAGATTCATTGTGAGCCGCCGGGGAATAGAATTGGATCTGTCAAAGGTCAAAGACATTCAAGAACTACCACCGCCAAGAAACAAGAGAGATGTTATGAGCTTCTTGGGAAGGCTCAATTACATCAGCCGATTCATAGCACAGTCTACAATCATCTACGAGCCGATCTTCAAAATGTTAAAGAAGGACGTTGAGGATAAGTGGACCGAGGATTGTCAAAAACCTTTCGACAAAATCAAGGAGTATATATCCACACCGCCGGTCTTGGTACCACCTGAGCCACGTAGACCCCTATTACTCTATGTAGGCCCAAGAAAGGAAATAGTTTTGAAGATTGACAAAGGAACTCCGAGATGAACCAGGTCCATCGCAAGTGACATAGACCAGTAGAGTTAAAGGCACATGAGATGCACATGCATGAGGTAAATGTGTTCTGGTAAAATTGAGATATCTTCTGATCGAAAAGATTGCAAAAACGAAATTGGATAAGGGCTCCTTATTCAATAAGAATAGAATCAAAGATAAGGAAGGATTTAGGAGTTCAGTTTGACTAGAACTCTTCACCGTGGAAGAGTTGGATTAGGATTCTAGTTTATTCCTTATCTACTAACTCCTATAAATTGCAGATTGTTCTTATGATATCCAGATGCACAAAAGCAGAAATTTATAAAGAATTGAGAGCAAAATTCATGAAGAAATTTTGCAAGCAGTTCGAGCCAAATTGGAGAGTGCGAATCTGGAGCTACAGTTCAACTAGAAGAAACAGTTTCATCGTTGATGTATTGAGTCAAGTTGATTGTAGTAGGTGTTTCAATATTGTATCTTTTCAGCTTTCATAGAAGCAATTGTAATAGGTACACATTGTTCAAGTTAGAGTTAGCTTGAAATATGTAGAAATTAGCTAGAGGCTAGTTGATACAAAGAGGATTAGAGTTAGTCCTAGGATTACAAAAGAGTTTATTTTGTAAGTCCGTTTGGCTCAAAGTTTTAGTGAAGAGTTTGAGAAAATCCTACTGAGGTGTAGGTCGTGGTTTTTTTACCTTTTGAGCCAGGTGTTTTCCACGTAAAAATCTCTGTATTTTTACTTTACTGCTTTTATTATTCTGCAAACAGCAGTAGTTGGAACACCAAGAAGAACCGGGTTCTTCCAGTTAGACAGCACTCGAAAAACTGAGTACTTCACAATTAACTTATATAATTATATGGTATTGACGTCTAAAACAATGATTGGTATCAGAGCGGGTTATCCTTGAAGAGGCTAACACCATAGGAAAAGATCAAGATTACGCCTCCACTCTTCAATGGCCAGTATTACTCCTGGTGGAAGAACAAGATGAAGGATTACTTAATTGGAGAAGACTATGAACTACGGGACATAGTCACTGACGGTCTTTTAGCCACCATGAAGAAGAAGGCTGAAGGAGTAGATGTGCCAAAGACTAGAGCTGACTGCACTGCTGAGGATTTGAGAAAGTGGGAGAAAAATGCTAAGGCCAAGAAGTGGCTTGTGTGTGGACTTGGTCCAGATGAGTATAGCAGAATTCAAAATTATACCATTGCCCAAGAAATTTTGGACACTTTGCAAGTGGCTCATGTAGGAACACCTCAAGTTAAGAGGTCAAGAGGAACTCTACTATATTCTCAATATGAGAATTTCACCATGAAGGAAGAAGAGACCATCCAAGAGATGTATACAAGGTTCACTACACTGACCAATGAACTCAAGTCTCTTGGAAGGGTCATTTTTGAAGAAGACAAGGTTGAGAAAATTCTGACAAGGGTCTTGCCAATCACTTGGGAAAGCAAAATTACAGCCATTCAGGAATCTAAGAAGATTGCAACTCTTAAGCTGGATGAGCTGATTAGAAATGTCACTACCTATGAACTTAGAAGGCAGACTATGAAGATGGATGGTCCCAAGAAGGAAAGGAGTTTGGCATTCAGAATCTTTGAAGAAGCTGATCTGGAGGAGGATGAAATAACCATGATCACAAAGGACTTGAAGTACCTAATGAGAGAAAAGGTTCCTTCAAGAAGTGGAAGCTACAACAAACAAAGGGTTCCTGAAAAACAAACCAATGAGGGGTGTTACAAGTGTGGCAAGACTGATCACCACATCAAAAACTGCCCTTAGTGGAAAATTTAATGGAAGAAGGAAAGAGCTGAACGAAGGAACAGGAAGATGGAACGGGTTCAACCCAAGAAAAACAGAACATCAACAAAAGCAATGGTTGCTGCTTGGGGTAAAAGTTCAGATGAGGAGTCAGATGATGAAGATGGAGATGAACAAGCACTTATGGCAATTGGAGAATCCGATGAGGAATCTGTGGTAAGTATAATTCATCTCAAAGACAAGATTAATTTTTTGTCTAAAGAAATGCTATCTGAGTTACTTATGAATTTCATTGATGAATCTGAGGATCTAAACAATGAAAAGAAACAACTTTCTAAGGAGAGTGTGATTTTGAAAGCTAAGTGCAAAAATCTGGAACTTAGGGCTAGTGAAAGTGATAGTAAAAATGCTAAGTTAAAGAACCAGGTTCATGAACATGACACCACTATCCCAGAGCTAAGATCTGAAAATATAAAACTAAAATTAGGAATACGTAAAAACAAAGCTGATCACACACAACTCACATTAGAAGAAAACCTAGGAAAAATGAAAGACGAGTTGTACAAAAGAGATGAGCACATAAGAGTCCTTAAGGAGGATCTTGGCAAGAACAAGCATGAACTAGATAGAACTACCAAATGGAACAGGTCCTCTGATGCATTGACTTGGCTACAAGAACACCATAGTAGCAATAGAAGAGGACTTGGCTTTGGGAATCCGCTGCCTAAGTGGGACCCAAAAAGCAAGTACCTCACTCTTCCTGAGAACAAAATCCGTACACATTGCGGTAAGACTGGTCACTTCAAAAGTGAATGCAATCAAAAGAAAACGCTAGTCAAAACAACACAAGATTTGTTCGAGGGAAGAATTGGCTACCAAATTAGGCTAAAAAGAATTTAATTCATCCTTTTACTTATACAAAGGGACCCAAACTAGTTTGTATTTCTAAGACTAATCCCTGATTTTCTTTTGTAGATTCAAGTGAAATGTAGTAGCCAAATATGGTACATGGATAGGGGGAACAAGGACTAGCTACTTTCACTTGAGAACCTCAAAGGAGGAAATGTCTCCTTTGGAAATGGAAAGAAAGGTGAAATCATTGGGGTTGGTAAAGAACAAAATGATGAAGAAATTGGGCCGGTCAGAAACTCAGTCCAAACTAAAGCAACAAGGGAGGAAGGAACATGTGATGGAACAGGTTCATCCATCCCGGGCAACATGACAGGGGGAATAGAATAAAATAATTCCCAAACTTCGTTGGAACCTGTACCTGAACCTGTTTCATAGCAACAAAGCAATGAAGGAACATCAAGGAGTAACTAGTTGGTTGTGAAACCATGCAGATATCTTCACAAAAGCACTGAGTAGAGAGCATTTTGAAAGGAACAAGTTACTATTAGGGATGATTAAGATCACCTTATTGAACCAGTTCAGAATGTACATGAAAAAAAAAAGGAAAAATGAAACAATTGGCTAAAAACTCAAGAATTTGTGTAAATAATCAGATTAACAATTGCTCAGTCTCATACTGTAAAAAGTATACTCTTATGCCATATTTTGATATGACTCACTAATCACTAATGAAATTTTTTCTATCTTTAAAAATTGAGGCTTGATCAAGAGGATTCTGAAATGATGAACCTGGTTCATCGTGTTGGTTCGTCTGAAAGGCGAGGTATGTGTTCTACACTCTGCACACTTTGAAATACTAATAATTAAATCATGAGAAGAACTCTGCCCAAACACAAAATCGTTTCAAAGCCTATCCATTTGACTTTGAACTAGTTCTGTTTCAATAAGAATCCTTACCAAATTAAAGTACCTAGATTCTAGGGAAGCCTTAACCGTCTATTCAAAACTGAAAGTTAATTCAAGCCATCCCCTCCCTTTCAGAACCATTCCCAAATTTTTCGATGACTCTTTCAAGTTGGTGACTGCGGGGAAAGAAACTTGGTCTTCTGATTCTGAACAGGTAACTTCTGTAATAAAACCTTCTTCTGAGGTCATTTATGAGGTCGTTGAAAACATAGAAAATAGGTTCATACTGGTTGGGTCTGTGGTAGATGTGGAAATGCCTGAGACAAGAAGGAGAGGAGGTAAAAATAAAATTGAAAAAGAAAAAGAGAGAGAGAGAGTAAGGAGTGAAGAGAGGGGAATAGGGCAAGAATTTGTAAAAATGACTATTTGTGGAGCTGTACTAGAAAAGGAGGAAGAAAGTAGAAAGAATGCAGGGGAAAGTGAATCAGGAGAAGCCGCTGAATGGTTAGTAAATTTAGGAACGCACACAGATGAACCTGGTTCATCTACTGAGGAAACCCTGACAGATCTGCTAAAAATGTTAGGCGATAATTACAATCCAAAGAAGAAAAAAACTCTTAAAGCTCAAACGCCTGGAACAACAAGAGAAAGTAAGAAAAGAAAAGTTGCTCCTTCTGAGACTTCTAATAACTCTCTTCCAAGAGGAAGAACTACAAGGAGCATAGTAAAGCAAAGTGAGGACGAGTTGAAGAGAGCTTTAGGGGAGAGTAAGAAGAAAAGAGTGGAAAAAGGGAAAGAAAAGGTTGTTGAGCCTATTGAGGCTGTTGAAGTGGATGAGATGGACCTGGTCCATCAAAATGAAAAATTGGCAGAGGTAGAGGTTCAGACCCCTAAGCCCAAGAAAGCCAAGACTTCCTCAAAGAAGTCTTCATATGTTTCTAATTCTCTTGAACCATCCATCTTGGCTAAATGAACCAGGTCTGCAGTTTTTCCAAGCCTTAATTTCTTAGCCCTGCCTAGAACTTTCAGTGACCCAGATTCATATTTTTTTTGTTGCTCATGTTTTAACTGTTTTTGTTTTATTTTGTGGATTGTGGCAGAGTCGTATTTGCTCTATCAATGAAATGTGATGCTTTTTTCTCTGACTCAGTATCTCAAATTTTTTATAGTTTGAATTCTTAGTTGATTATTGATGATTAATCCATGATTGCATATGCAGTTGCCCAAATGGCCATGAGTAAGTGTTAAAAATCTGGGATTCACACAATTTGTTTTGCAACTTTTCAATGATGCCGAAAGGGGGAAGATAGGTTGTGCTCTGAACATGTGATATTTATAACCTAATGAACTTGGTTCTTTATGATAAATTCTTAATACTCTTAAATATGTAAATGTTGGACTAAGCTGAAACAGGCCTGAAGCACAAAGTTTGTCATCATCAAAAAGGGGGAATTTTTTTGCCCAAGAGAGGAAATAGTTTTGAAGATTGACAAAGGAACTCCGAGATGAACCAGGTCCATCACAGGTGATATAGACCAGCAGAGTTAAAGGCACATGAAATGCACATGCATGAGTTAAATGTGTTCTGGTAACATTGAGATATCTTCTAATCGAAAAGATTGCAAAAACGAAATTGGAGAAGGACTCATTATTCAATAAGAACAGAATCAAAGATAAGGAAGGATTTAGGAGTTGAGTTTGACTAGAACTTTTTCACCATGGAAGAGTTGGATTAGGATTCTAGTTTATTCCTTATCTACTAACTCCTATAAATTGCAGATTGTTCTTATGATATGCAGACGCACAAAAGAAGAAATTTATCAAGAATTGAGAGCAAAATTTGTGAAGAAATTTTGCAAGCAGTTCGAGCCAAATTGGAGAGTGTGAATCTGGAGCTACGGTTCAACTAGAAGAAATAGTTTCATCGTTGATGTATTGAGTTTAGTTGATTGTAGTAGGTGTTTCAATATTGTATCTTATCAGCTTTCATAGAAGCAATTGTAATAGGTACACATTGTTCAAGTTAGAGTTATCTTGAAATCTGTTCAAATTAGCTAGAGGCTAGTTGATACAAAGAGGATTAGAGTTAGTCCTAGGATTACAAAAGAGTTTATTTTGTAAGTCCGTTTGGATCAAAGTTTTAGTGAAAAGTTTGAGAAAATCCTACTAAGGTGTAGGTCGTGGTTTTTTCACTTTTTGAGCCAGGTGTTTTCCACGTAAAAATCTCTATATTTTTACTTTACTGCTTTTATTATTCCGCAAACACCAATAGTTGGAACACCAAGAAGAACCAGGTTATTCCAGTTAGACAGCACGCGGAAAATTGGGTACTTCACAATTAACTTATATAATTGTGTGGTATTGACGTCTAAAACAACACTCTACCTCGTCGTACTAGATGGATCTTTCGATTACGTTCTGGGGAAACATGATGAAACAAGAAGGAAGGAACAAGCTATTTATTATCTCAAGAAGAAGTTCACTCCATATGAAGCGCGGTATTCTTTCCTGGAACGCACTTGTTGCGCTTTGACTTGGGTCGCTCTGAAGCTGAGGCACGACTTCTGTGCCTATACAACATATCTCATATCAAGGATGGATCCATTGAAATACATCTTTCAGAAACCCATGCCCACTGGCAAGCTAGCCAAGTGGCAAATCCTGTTGAGTGAGTTCGACATTATCTATGTGACTCAAAAAGCGGTCAAGGGACAAGCATTAGTAGACCATCTTGCTGAGAATCCAGTGGATGGAGAATACGAACCCCCGAAAACGTATTTTCCTAATGAAGAAGTATCATTCGTAGGAGAAGACATTGTAGAATCCTACAACGGTTGGAGGATGTTCTTTGATGGCGTAGAAAACTTCAAAGGAGTCGGTATCGAAGCAGTCTTAATATCAGAAACATGTCAGCATTATCCAGCATCCGCCAAGCTCATGTTTCCTTGCACCAACAACATGGCTGAATAATTGGCAACCAAAAATTCCAACTTGTCCATTGACATGAACGTCCAGGAGCTGTTAGTGATTGGTGACTCAGACTTATTGGTACATCAAGTACAAGGATAATGGGCAACCAAAAATTCCAAGATACTACCCTATTTACATCACGTCCAGGAGTTGAGAAAGAGGTTCACGAACATAGAGTTCCAGCATGTCCCCTGAATCCAGAATGAGTTTGCCGATGCTCTGGATACCTTGTCATCTATGATTCAGCATCCAGACAAAACTTTCATTGACCCCATTCCAGTGAAAATTCACAGTCAGCCAGCCTACTATCCCCATGTTGAAGAAGAAGCAGACGGAAATCCTTGGTTTCATGACATCAATGAATATTTGGCAAAAGGAGAATACCAGAGCTTCCAAACGCCACTCAGAAGCGCACACTTCAGATATTGTCTAACAATTTCTCTCACAGCGGAGGAATTCTGTATAAGAGGACTCCTGATTTGGGGTTATTAAGGTGCATCGATGCAAAGGAAGCATCAAAACTACTGGAAGAAATTCATGCTGGTACTTGCGGTCCACATATGAACGGGTTTGTATTAGCGAAGAAGATACTCCAAGCGGGTTACTTCTTGATGACCATGGAAACAGACTGCATCTAGTACGTTCGAAAATGCCACCGCTGTCAGATACATGGAGATATGATAAAAGCACCTCCGAGTGAACTTAACGCAACAAGTTCACCATGGCCGTTCGTCGCCTGGGACATGGACGTCATTGGACCTATTGAGCCTGACGCCTCCAACATACACAGGTTTGTTCTAGTTTCCATTGATTACTTTACTAAATGGGTCGAAGCAGCCTCCCACAACGCAGTTACCAAGAAAGTCATGGCCGGTTTTGTCCGCGACAACATCATTTGTCGGTTCGAAGTTCCAGAGTCAATCATCACCGACAATGGTTCTAATCTCAACAGTGACGTGATGAAATCCATGTGTGAAACATTCAAGATCAAACACAAGAACTCCATAGCTTACAGACCTCAGATGAATGGAGTTGTAGAAGCTGCTAACAAAAACATCAAGAAAATATTAAGGAAGATGATAGAAAGGCGTAAGCAGTGGCACGAGAAGTTATCATTTGCTTTACTAGGTTATCGCACCATAGTCCGCACATCAACCGGGGCAACCCCCTATATGCTGGTTTGTGGTACAGAGGCTGTTATTCCCGGTGAGGTAGAAATTCCTTCCCTAAGGATCATACAAGAAGCCGAGCTCAGCTACGCCGAATGGGTAACGAACCGTTATGAGCAACTAGCCCTCATAGATGGAAAAAGAATGAATGCAGTTTGTCATGGTCAACTATATCAGAACAGAATGACTAGAGCCTTCAATAAGAAAGTCAAGCCAAGACGATTCACACCAGGGCAGTTGGTGCTGAAGAAAATCTTTCCTCACCAAGACGAAGCCAAAGGGAAGTTTTCTCCCAACTGGAAGGGTCCGTACATGGTTCACAGAGTGCTTACAGAAGGAGCACTTATACTTGCAAAAATGGATGGAGAAGTTTGGCCAAAACCAATCAATTCAGATGCAGTCAAGCGCTACTATGTGTAATTCTTTATGCTTTGTAGACAATGTAAATTGAACTACGCCTGACCTGATTCCCGTTTAATAGGGGATACGTAGTAAGCCATATGGGTTCGGTCACAATTATTCAAAAAATTCATTTTCCCCCCATAATGGGAAACTGGGGCAGAATTTTGAGGAGGACCCTCAAAATTCTGAAGCAAGCAGCAGTCTGGAAGCATCCACCCAGCCAACTGGGGCAGAATTTTGAGGAGGACCCTAAAAATTCTGAAGCAAGTTCAGCCAATCGCCGAGAAAGCAGCAATAAGAAGTATTCACCTATCAAATTGGGGCAGAATTTTGAGGAGGACCCTCAAAATTCTATAGCAAGAGGTTGCAATGCCTCGAACCGCGTCACGGTCGTCGGTTCATCTAAAAACTATTTTAGATTATATGCTTATATTATATCTTTAGAAAATCATGCATATTTATTTTTTGAAATAGCTTGTTTAGCAAACGCTACCCCCAACAATACAAATAGTATCATCTGCGAGCAGACAAGTAAAGCAAAGCCGGCAGGGATACGAATTAACCTTCCCCCCTTTACAGAACTCACGATTTTTCTTTGGCAGCAGGTACAAAGATCGCAAAGGCCTCAAAACATATTACCCTCCCGAAGAACACACATTTCTCAAAGACACACTTCTCAAGCTCGTCGCACATGCCGACATTTATTATCGTCGCAAACGGCACTTCACTTACTGCAATACTCACAACAATCATATCACCGCAATTTATCACTAGCTAAGAACTCTTATCTACATTTTGTTTCTGCCCTTACACTGCATAAGGCTACCTTTCAGACTTCCGAGACTAAACGCTGTCTCCATCTGCATTTTACATCCCGCATAAGGCTACCTTTCTGCCTTCCGAGACTAAACGCAGTCTCCATCTGCATTTTACATCCTTCATAAGGCTACCTTTCTGCCTTCCGAGACTAAACGCTATCTCCACCTGCATTTACATCCTACAAAAGGCTACCTTTTTGCCTTCTGAGACTAAACAATGTCTCCATCTGCATCTGCATTTATTTCTTGCATAATGCTACCATTTTGCCTTCCGAGACTAAACGTTGTCTCCATCTGCATCTGCATTTATTTCTTGCATAAGGCTACCATTCTGCCTTCCGAGACTAAACGCTGTCTCCATCCGCATTTTGTTCATCGCATAAGGCTACCATTCTGCCTTTCGAGGTTAAACACTACCTCCCATTTACTTTTCAAAGCAACTACTGTCTCTACCATTATCTACTTCGCTTCCTTTCGGGCTAAGCTCCGCCCTTTTAATTCGCAAGACTAAGCTCTGTCTTGTTAGCATCATACTATTGCATTATTTCATGGGCTAAAATATCGCCAACCTATCCAAAGGCGTCATCGTTCAGAGGCATCATCTTCATGGCCCGAGAACTTCATTTCATGGCCTGCAGATCTCTTTTTATCAGTTTGCATATCATTATTCAAAGGTATCATGGTTCGGAGGCACCATACTCATGGCCCGAGAACATCATTTCATAGCATGTGAATCCCGCATCAAGCGATTCATGTCCCAGGACATCATGGACTAAGGACGTCATCCTCAATCGTCCAAAGACATAATTCATAGTCCAATGTGAATCTGCATCATGTATAAATATCACAATCTATGCTTGTTATTCATTTGCAGGAAATACGGCTAAGAACAATCAGCCAGGCAGGAGCGGACCGCTCCAGTTCTCCTAACTACCCCGTAAACCATTTTGCCCGCCTTGCTTTGTACCTTGCGTCCATCCTTATAAAACGTCACCGGTATACTTCGTTGGTGAGTCCTAAACTACATACGGCCTGATTCCTGTAAAACTTGGGATATGTAGGCAACTCATAAACCAAGGTGCGGCCTAAATCTTTCATACTATCTCCATTCGGTCAACATTGGCCATCATATCTTTACCCGACAACTCTTTCATCCTTCCCGGGTAAAGTGGGACAGCTGTTGATACCCAATTTTTCTCAAACTATTTTCAAAGATGCATATCTACTTCAAAATCACTCTTTGCAGTAATTGATATTTTCACATAATTTTTCGTATTTTTATCAAATTATTTTCTTATTTATTTAATATTATGTTCCATAATTATTCATAATTATGCATAAATGGTGTTATAAACAATTTCAAATCATTTTATTACTCAATATGTTATTTATATACTATTATATTCTATTAGGATTTAATTATTTCACAAATTAGCCAATATTGGCATTATTTCGTTAATTTCAGTAGTTTTTGCGATTATAGCACTAATATACATTTATACCATTTTTAAAAGCAACAACTGATCGTTTTATATTTTTTATAGTAATTGATTATCTTAATTCATTTATTTGGTTTTAATTTTATTTTACACAATTATTAGCTATTTTACTAATTAATTATCTTATTTAATTGGGTATTTAACGTTTATCCTATTTCCGATCGGACCTTGCCCTTGCCAATTCCTTTTCTATCCCTATATAAGAATTAGCCTGACTTGCCATTAGAGTGTTTTTTCAGACGTTGAGAGGAAGGGACCCGCGGACACACCATCAAAGCTAGATTTAGCTTAGGATCGGTCAATTGCCCCAACCCTAGCCTATCTTATTTATATTTTAGCCATGTTTTCAAACCAAACCCCACCAGACCCAAAACCCATTCTCTAACCAACCTTAACCCATTCCTACCCGGCCCAACCCCATGCTTGATCTGAACCGTTGATCATTTGAGATCAACGGTCCAGATCTAAGTTACCATAATTAAACTCAACCACTACCCCCTCCGACCCCTCATTTTTCTAACACCCATTCTCTCTCTATCTCTCTCTATTACTCTCTAGTTCTCTCTAGAATCATCCCTTGGCTTCTCTCCTCCGATGGGGTCTATTCACCTTCTCCGGCTGATTCTCTCACCGGAAACCATAATTCTTCATCATCTCCTGGTTATCTATCCACCTTGCACCGGTCCAGTGATACCCTAGATCCCTCAGTCAAACCTGGAGTGGTTCACTCACCTCCCATGGTCTTATCCCACTTTCCGGCCTTCCCCGTCCGTCTTAGTAAGAACTAGAACCTTTCCGGCTTAAGCCGACGACGTCTTTGAGGTTTTTTCTACTTCTTTGGGTTCCACGAAACCCTAACCCTATGTATTTTTGATTTCCTCTAGATCTTCTTTAGATCTACGATATTACGAAGCTTCTTTACATGTTTTTCTCTGGAAAAAAAAACCTTCATCTTTAAGCAATTTTTCATTTCAAAAATTAGGGTTTCATACCCCTTTTAAGAAACGATTTCTTGCTTCTGTTTTTATATGATTCTGTCTGTCTTTCTTTATTCAATGATTTATTCAAAGCTTCTATCATTTTTAACTTGCTTTACTGAAAACCCCAAGTTTTCCCTAAACTCCGAATCTATCTATGACTGATACGTTGTTTGAACTCTTATCTCTCGTAGGTGTTAATCATCTCTATGATTTCTATCATGTTGTTGTTGTTAAGGCTTACTATCTCTATGTTTCTATTATGTCTAACATCACTGTTCATCTATGAACCTGTGTGATTCTTGCTTTACCTAGGGTTTTCAATCTTCTAATGTCCTCTGCTGCTTGCCTAAGGGTTTCTCTGATTTTGTGTTATTTATTGCTTAACAGACTCGATTACTTGTTATATTAGCCTTTACATAGTATTCCCTACTGGTTCTATTGATCTCCCTCAAGGTTGTGATATCTTTTCTTAAAACTGTAACTCATATGTGTTTTCGTTAGAACCTTTTACTGATTTTGAATTACTTCCTTACATGTGCGATACTTTCCTTAATTAAAACTGATTCCCTTGTGATTTTAGTCCTATATGTGATTCCTGTGATTTATTTTCAGAATCAAATTGTATTCTACCATATTTTACGTGCATAAATATGTTTTCAAATATTTGACATATACTTTCCTTACTCGGAGCATTCTATGCTCAGCCCTTATTACATGTCACATGCTTTAATTATGGTAAATTTAATCCTCTAATTGATCCTTTTCCTTACATGATACAACTTGTATCCATTTGAGTCCTGACTCCCTAATTAAAGGGAGTCCGGACATTGATTGATTCTGATTGGTATTAGTTTCATAATTATGTACTTCTTACCTTATTCTTCTACTTGTTTTAAACTATAAATACTTCAAGTATTTCAATAACAAAAACACGAACATGAGACATTGTTCTAGGCTTTCTCGTACACACACACATACTCTCTTGTCTCTCTTGCTGTTACTTACAACTCAGTTGGCTGCAAGCCAAAACTGAGTGATTCTACTGTGCTATTACTCTGATGCCCTACTGTTTTGTTTCATCTACACTATTGCTTTGCCTCTCTTCACTTTGCTGCTTTTCATTACTTTGCTGCTCTTCATTTCTCTCATTCAACTGGTATGGTTTCAGTTTAAGCCTACAATATCTAAAACAACATGTTTCTATTTGTATTAAGATTCATGCTATGTCTCTTATGCTTCTATATGTGGTTCTGTTGTTTGCCTTGCAATTAACACATCTAGTCTGTCTATGTGATCTCCCTTTAGTTCAACATGTTTATTTTTGTCTATGTGATCTCTCTTTCCCTTTAGTTCAACATGTGTATTTTGTCTATGTGACCTCTCTTTCCCTCTATGTTCAGCATGTCTATTTGTCTATGTGATCTCTTTCAGTTCAGCATGTTCAGTACTTTTTCCCCCCCCCCCCTCCCGTCCTCCCCCTGATTACTGACACTACAAGCTTGTACTCATGATACCTAGTTACTATGTAATCCTAAACCTTTCCTTGAACTTAATGTGTAACTCTATTTGGTACTCCTTCAATCTAATGCTATTAAACTCTTTGGCATGAACATTTGTGATAGATCATTGCTATAACTAGCTATGTTTTGTGAGGCTTCTCTGATGTTAATCTATGTGCAACTATGCTTTTCACAGATGTATTACTTGTCCCCAATTCCCTTTCCTTGTTTGTGTTTGTTTCCTGAACTATGTATGTCTTCTAAGTTGCTGATTGTCCTGTCTCTTTCCTCTTCAAACTAGTTTCATAAAACAAACTCTTATGCTGCTCTCTAAAGTTTTTTTTTTCAAAACAATTATGTCAGAAAACTCTTTTTCAACTCAACTCCTTCTAGAAACTCTGAGCACATCTCACTACTACTAGTTTCTAAGTTCAGACCCCTTTGTGTGAGCACTGTCTTGGGGACTATTTGAGTACCCATTGAACTCTGACACACAAGGCTGGCATTCCACACTGCACCAAGTCACTCCTGGTTGGGGTACCTGGGTGTGAGCACTGCTTGGGATCCTCTGAGGTCCTTAGGAACTCTGACACACCTGGGTTATAAAAGGTCATGGAATATGGCATTGTTGGATCTGGAGACTTGGGCCTACTGTTAGGCTCCCTATATTGTAACTTCTTAATTTTCTTATTTACTTTTATAATTTGTGCAATACTGGTCTGTAATAATTAATTGTAAAACGATTCTGGGGCTGGATAGTGAAATGGGTGGGGTTATGTATGCTTAGTATAGAAATGGGTAGAAACCATGCTTGTATGTTTATTCTTATATGTGCAATAGGCACAATGCTTAGGAATACATGCCATGCATGTATTACATACCATGATACTTAGGTCCATTTATTTTCAGCATCTCATCATACCTATACCCACTTGGAAATCATGTTCCTATTAAGCGACAATAGAAACAATTGTTATAATGTTACTGCCTCTGCATTTTTTACAATTGCTTCATCTAGAAATCCTGTCTTAGGTTAAATAATAACATCAATTATTGAATCTTGCATTAGAAATCATGTACCCTAGGATTTTCATTCTCAGCATACTCATGTTATCTATGCTAAAATCATGTGTTAAAAAAAACATACTGCTATGTACACTTAGTAATCATGTATTAGGATTCAGTAACCTAATAAGGAATTACATCTCTGTGCGTTCTGCTTTTATCCAAAAACGTGCCAATGAATCACACTAAAAAAAAGAATAGACTCTAATGTTGAAAACGTTCATGCATCTAGAACAACATGCATAGGTTTGCATCATTCTACCACCCCCTGCTTACATTTAGATATCATGTTTTCAGGACCTGCATCCATACTTGTTTAAACTCTTAGTCTCGTACTAATAAAACACACTTACCTTGTCTAACTATTATTCTCTGAAACCAAGTAGTATAATTAAAGTATTTTGATACGCCTAGGAAAACCTTAGGTGTTAACACTAGTTAAAAATGGAAAACTATTCCTCTTTTGTGTACCGTCTAAAACCAACAGTTCAGAAGTGGTAAAAATCTTTTCTTTGAAACTCCGTAATAACACTGCCTTATTACTGTATTCACGCATAGACATCATGCCTTAGGTTCTGAAATTTAAGACCTCCTTTTGTGGTTGAGTCGTGCTATTTATGTGTATAACTTGTGGAGGAATATTTGAGCTTCCTATCTGCCTCTATGTGCTTCCCTGTATTTGCAGTCCTAATTGTTTTGTTTGTCATTTAGAATTTCGTCCTTTAAACCCGAGGGTTCAGCCTAGTACCTACCCTTTAGGAATAGAAGTCCATAACTTCTTCCAGGACTGATAGGATGGGACTGGTAATAGCACACAATAAGTTTCGTGACCAACACGCATTTTAAATACCTTCGCGGGGTGGGAAAGGGTAGATTGGATGTGATGACCGGTGCGCTAATACCACATGTAGCTCTGCCTATCGGGTATCGCATTGATGTGATCCATATTACTTTAAAACTAGGACGTCTCTTCTCAAATATTTACTTTCAATTTCTTTCAACTTTTTAATAAACTTCAATACTTGTTTGAAATCCCCTCTTATATGAGCCTTATTTGTTATTTTCTTATTGTCCGAATTCACGAAAACAATTTGCCCGGGAACCACAGTTGTGGATCCTGAGGAGTGCCTAATACCTTCCCCTTGGGATAATTTCAAGACCTTACCCGATCTCTGGTAATGCAAACTAGTATTATGAGTTAACTAATCTTGGTGCCCTAACGCACCATAAAAATCGTTAGGTGGCGACTCTTATTTTTAACCCTTTTAACCTTCAAAAGGAGTTGTCCAAAATGTCATAAACCCGATCTCTCCGCTTTAAGAGGGGAAAAAGGGGGCGCGACAACATGGCGACTCTGCGGGGGATATACCTAGGCTTTTACCATTGCAAATTGTTTCATGAATTTGGACCTTTAATTTTGTTTAAATGTTTGCACTCTTTCCTCTTCCCTATTAAATGCCGTTAATTGTTTACATCTTTCAAATATTTATTCCACATGAATAGAACTAACATGTCTCTTTGTTTCCCTTTTTGTAATTGCTTTCAATCATAACTGTTGTATTTACCGCCTTTCTAACGTGCAGATACATGATTATCTGTTTAAATGCTTATTTATTCCATACCATGCTCAACATTCATATTCCACTCGTGCCAAATAAAATACTACAATGAGTGGTTGCCCTATTCCTATATTACTACCCCTTAAATTCGGAAAGGCGTATTTGCGGTAAAACTAGTCGATCAGCGGTGCAGTCGACATTTCCGTGCCTTCCCCCTTGAGTTGTCACCTCAAGGGTACAGTCTAAAACCCCATAGAAACCTTACCCTGTTATACTGTTGCATGTTTCATGGTCAAACTTAGCCAGGTTAACGTGTTGTACAGACAATAGCCTTTAAGACAACCTTGTCCAAAGTCCACTGGGTTTCCCTGGAACCCAAATGGACACCCTCACGCTCTGTGCATTTATTTGGAGAACTAAATGCTTCCTGCTAATTATTGGTGTTAAATAGTTGATTATGGTGGGGGTAAAGGGCCTAACATTGTATGTTTTGCAAAAAATGAGGAGTGAAGTCCCCAGATTCAGCATGGTAGCCAATATTTACCGTAGGTTGCTGAATTGGTGGGAAGACCTCCACTCTAGTGACAAAACTCTCGTCCGAAAACACCTGGGAAATCTACCATCTCTTCTAGATATCCAGCCAAACAAAATGATGATAGAGGCCTCTACTCTGTTTTGGGATTGTGATAGGTCCGTGTTCCATTTTGGGAATCTTGAAATGACACTTTATTAGAAGAGATAGGAGGATTAGCCGGTCTAGCTTGGGAATCTTCGGGGTTGCTGATGCCTGAAAACCGCACGGACAGGGGTTTTCTCAAAATGATGGGTTTGAAAAAGAATCCAGAATTGGTGTGTTGGAAGGATTTATACATCCCTTTCGACTATTTATATGAAAGGTGCGGTCACAGCAAATCGTACCGCACCTACCAAGACGAGTTCGCCATCACCTATCTTGGACATATCCATCACCGAGTGTTCGTGTCTATGGTGTGTTTTCTAGGTTTGATTGTATTCCCAATGAAGAAGAAAAGAATCCATACTAGGTTGGCCATGGTAACTAAGACGCTAATGAAAGGGATGGACGGGCAGGATTTTAGCATTGTGCCCATGATCATCGCAGATATATATCAGGCCCAGAAATGTGTCAACGAGAAGCAAGGCATTTCTAAGGTTGCAACTTATTACTCCAACTCTGGCTCATAGAACATCTGCAAACTAGTGAGTACCGATAAGACATCCATCAAAGGATTTGGGATGACCATATCGCTTTTTATCACCCAAAGCGAATGAACTATATTCCCGACATGTTCGCTCAGCCAGAGAATGTCGAAGGATGGGTTGAATTATTTGGTAACTTAATCGAGGATCAGGTTCAATGGATGTTCGAGTGGTTTCCGACAGATGAGTTCATCATTCGATTCCGAGACGTTTCATTTCTGATACTGATTGGTCTGAGAGGGACATACCCTTATGCCCCTTTGCGAGTTATGAGGCAAGCAGGTAGAAGGCAGTTCATACCTAGGATCGAGAAAATGAGTCATCTTCGAGCAGACTTTCAGAATGATGATAGCCCTCACAAGTTCCAAGCTCAGCACCTATGGAACTACAGGATTTGGCTCGAAAAAGACACTATCGAGCCAGACAGGTATCACGCCGGTTGCACCCCTTTTTATCTTGTTTGGTTAGAGGAAGATTTGGGTGGTCAAATCAAGCCGGGGTTCTTTCGAGGTCACCGAGTCATAGACGAAAAGGCTGAAGCACAAGTCAAGTACAACCAACTACGCAAAATGATCCGTGAATGTGAGGACGATCACCACAAGATACATGAGTTCAACAAAAGGTTGTTCGTGGAGTGGAAGGACATGGCTGTCAGCGCCAACCAGAGGTTGAGTTACTTGGAGCAAGGTATAGTTAAACTAGAGGAGAAATTCATCAAAAGGATCGAGACTTGCCAAAAGGCTGAGGGAGCTGAAGGGGGATACTTAGCCAGAACCTACCTACATTTGGAACTTCGCGAGTTGGGAAAGCTGATCGAGGGAAGAAAGAATGCCGAATCTGGGGAAGGTCCTTATGAGACCAAATAGATAGGGGTTTCTTATTTTCTTCATTAATGTAATAAGGCCTATGGGCATTAGTGCCTTTTATTTTTGCATATTTAGAGTCGTCTTAAAGATTTGTCTATTTTCTATCAATAAAATGAGGCATTTAGAATTTTTTTTAAGTTCTCTGAATCAATTTGTTGCTAGGCCTACCGCGGGAACAAAGAGTTCCCCAACTTAGGATATGTTTTACATTTCCGCATTATGTGTTTAATTTCTGCAATATTTTTTCATAATCCTCACTGACTCGGTTACCTTTTGTTTTGTTTCTCTTTTAGTTATTATACCCTTCCCCAAAGGTTAGTTCGCACGTTCTGGCATCATCCGCCTACCGCACAAGATCCAAAGGGCTTCCACCTACTCCTCCTCTCAGTCCTCCCAAAGGTAGAAACAAGGGCAAAGGTAAGATGGCAGAATGCAGCGGTATCAGGAAAGACAATACGGTTGAACAGGTTGAGACTACTGAAGGCCGGGGTATTCAGGTTTTGCATGAGAACATGTCACCATTGAAACAGAAATTGTTGAAGTTTCAAGAGGAGCTCGACCAGGTCCAGAATCTGGCCAATCTATCATTTTCCCTCAACATCCCTAACGTCAACCCTACACCACCACAGAATATCCCAAAATAACCAAATTACCCCGCACCTCACCATAAACAAACTCTCCTCGCACCATGCAACAGTTGCCACAACAACACTCCACCATCCATCCACAAACCTCAAAACCCCACGAAGGACCATTTTTATGCCCACAACAATCCCATCTACGTGGAAACTGTGACCCACTCCATTCCGCCTATCTCACATACATCCGAATCTGATAGGAAGGACTTTCTCATCAAGAATCTGGCTGAGGATCTTAGAAAGCTGACTAGCCGAGTTCAGGGGGTCGAGGGAGTCAAGGGAATAGAAGGTTTCAACTATGAAGATCTCTATATACAACCTGATGTCGAACTACCTGAGGGATACAAACCTCCAAAGTTCGAGATGTTTGATGGCCCTGGTGATCCGAGGGTCCATCTGGGGACCTACTGTGATAAATTGGTTGGCGTAGGGAAGGACGAAAGGATCCGTTAATTGACTACATGTCACACTTATACAGTCTTCCCGCGGAATACAGTTCCACAACCTCATACGCTAGACAACAAGTCTGCACCTCCATACCACCAGCCACACAACGTTGTAAAGCAAATTCAAGAATTCATAACCCTTATGCAAAGCCTCTTTCGAAAAAACACCGCTCTCAGGAGACGCCGAAGACATTACCAGCTTACTCTAAAAATTCGAATCCCTTTCCTGCTCATCCGAGCTCGTGACATTCTTGTCAACACCAAACCGCAACCTTGATCCTCGCTTCCAAATTTCATACCATTCTCTGCACCTAAACATGCCAATATGCAGTCGCACCTGAATCTCGTCATAACTCCTGAACCGCTAATAGGGTAAACACTTTATCATATAAAGACCTTTTACTTAACTCAATTCAAGATAACCATCACAACACACAAGTGACTTCTCATAATCACAAAACATGCAAATCCTCAATCTCCACCTCTGCATGACATCACTGATTCACCCGTATACCTCAAACTGAAACTGATATGACACTCAGCCGTGCAATCTACTTAACAGAAGCAGACTCTCCCTCTTGACTCAAGCCATAGATCAAAACGAACAGTAACTCACAATGCCCAGAGGCCAACACCACCACGGTACCGCAGTGAGATTCAAATAAACCTTTCTTAAGCCCATATAGCATGACCCATCTTATACCTCAACCCAATTCCCACTCACCTTAGGGATGATGACAACTCCAAATCAACACATAGCAACTCAATTCGCACTCACTTCGAGTGACTTCTTTCAGAGAGACCACCTTGTCTCCCGACCCATGAACCGTCTCATGCCATCCTTGTACGCATATTCACATCTTCGACTGGTATACCCATTCTGATAACCCTTGTGTGAATCCAAATGCTATTTTGCATGCCAAAGATACCGTAGAATACTCCAAGCCCTTTTTTTTTAATTTACCACCACTCCAAGATAACATAGGACACTCCAACCATTTTCTCTTTATCATAATTCCGCTGCAAGGTTCGATTCTTAGCCATACTATGGGCTTCCATCCTTAGATACCACATGCTGACCTTTGAATTTACTCGGACCGTTGTTGAGAACCACTCACTCTGGCTTGGTCCCGAATATAACCAACTCCATGGCTTTGCTGGCGCCTGAACACCCATCTTGATAACGCACCCGACGGAATTTCTTCCCTTGTAAATTACCTCTGTACTAAGCATAAATCCTGAATCTTTCCAGAGGCTAAACCTGATTCAATAAGGCCAACCTTTGCACACATTTATCAAATCATATACTTAATTACCACTCCTTCCTTCTTCCCTTAGCTGTGATAACCCACTAATATGCCGATAACCGGAAATTTCACCAGTAGATAACCATGCAACCCAATCATCGGCGGTGGGACTCTCCCACTTAGCCTGAAGTCGCTATTACATAAATTTGGAACTTACCAAGAATCTTCCTTCATTGTTGGCATGAACCTGCATAACCAACTCGCCAAATTTCTTGAAATCCTTCCATTAGCATTTCACAAACACTCTGAGTCACTAACCATATTCTCTTATTCGACCTCTTGCTGAATAGTCAGTAAAATCCCTCGCAGAAAATCCGCCAACCACGCAACCACTGACCTGCTCACAGAAGATAACCCACCTGCGAGAATTACCAACGACGCTACACTGCACAATCTCCACGACATCAATATCCCATCCTACTCCTGTTCTCCTTCACCAACTGAACCAGTCCGTTCACTCCTTATGAACATCTACTAGATGTGCGACAATATTTTCTAATTCAAAGTTATATTACATCCTTCTTCATACCAAGAAAATCTTGCCTGCTACATCCCATCTCCCGTCGTAGTAGCCAACCTTTCAATTTAAGCCCATGGACCCAATCACTGTCCAATAAAGTTATCGAATCACTCCAAACTTCTTCTCCAGATGTGCATCTATCTTACCACAGAACTCATATGTTATGATGCCACTCTTCCACTTTGGTCAAACTCACTCCTTTACGCAACTACTTGACTCTCGCTTCTTACACCTGGGCTTCTCGAAATTTAACCATTGCCTGACACTTCCCAAAAGGATTTCCTCATCCTATGTTGCCCAGTTGTTGCCTCAAATAATATCATTCTCTGTGGCGCTTAAACTAGCAGATCACCACAACTTCAAACCTTTCTGAAGATCAACTTTCTTGAGCCGCCTGCATTAGCAATACCTATTCAATCATGAACCACCACACTCCACGATCTCTGATAACCGCTTCTTCAATACTACTTCACAATACTCTGACCCAATGCAACCGAAGAAACCATAGCACGATGAACTTAACGCATTCTATTCGATCAAAGACGACGATTACAACATCACAGATGAAGATATCTCCTCACCTGAAAACACCAAGTCTTATTACTTTATCAACCCAAACTCGAACAATTCTAGTCCAACTGTTTTTCCTCCGCCGAAAATAAAATACAGAATTTTCGGAATCACGCCCTGAGTAGAACTCTTATCAAATCATTAATTGCTACGACATATGGGTAAACATCCTACCCTCACATCGATACCGTGCGATAACCAATCATAAGCATCATAGCAAATCTACGCATAACCTCAAAGCTCTCAGAAGTGCAGCTACCGAGCTGAAACAACATAGTATCCTCCTGCAGAGCAACGACAATAGCCCCAACCAACTGTGCACGGAAAACCCTCACGCACCATATTTGTAGCACCATTACAATCCCACAAATTCTCGATTCATAGCAAGCGCTTCGCGACGCGTAAGATTGAGTAAGAAGAAACGTAGGCATAAGCCTCAAATGAGTCAAATAGCACGATGAGGAATCAAGAAGGGAAGTGCTCCTAATAGCCCCATAGCCTCTCGAAGATAATTACAGACGTCTATGTACCGATCCGCAAGAATTTACTAGCCTTGCTCATGGCTCGTGAGACCTAAGGGAATCTAGTGCTCTGATACCACGTTGTCACGATCCAAAATCCATCAAGGTCGTGATGGCGCCGGACTCCATTGTCAGGAAAGTCAACATTCATTAAATAATTGAAATTCATGATTTTAGAATTTTGAAATCGTTACTTTTCATTTCATTATGTGAAAATCAATAGATTTTTACTCAGTAAATAACAAGGTTTTAATACTTCAATTAACAAATACATCCCAGAACTCGGTGTCACAAGTACATGAGCAATTTCTAAGAAAAGAAACAAATGAAGTACAATAACCGTCTAGAATACAAAATGGACAGAATAGAAAAATACACTACTCTGAAGGAGACTCTGCAGGCTGCAGGTCATCTCGAGAGAAGCAGCTCTCCTAAGTCTCCAGTTCAGCCACATCACTGCGTCAAGCGGGACCACTAGATATATATGTACTTGTGCAATAAAAATGCACAGCAAGTGTAGTATGATGACGGAAACAACGTGTACTCAGTAAGCATCCCGCCTAACCTCGAAGAGGTAGTGACAAGAGGTCGAATTTGACACTTTCTAGAGGTCAATCTAATAAAATTCAAGGGTGACACAGGCATGGATATCACAGGTAATTTAACAAGTAGTGATAGGAAATAACAACATTTTCCACATTTACAACTTTTTAATCTTCGTCATTTCAGTTGGCAACTATAAATTCCAGGCTAGTAAACAGTTAAAAATCACAGAAAGTACGCATCAAATATCATGCGCAAGTAATGCCGAGGGTCGAACGGCTCGAACAAACAATAAATGTAAATTGTGCACTGCCGAAGGGTCGAACGACTCGAACCAACGATAACTGTAAATTATGCACTGCCGAAGGGTCGAACGGCTCGAACCATAAATGCATTTATTACCCCACTCGTGAATCGGTCATGTGACACGGCCATATATAAATAATAGAGTTACCCCGCTCGTGAATCATAGCTGCGACTCGGGTACTTGTAGATACACTCATTCAAACAGTAAATTCACATTTTATCAGGAAACAATTACCCAAGGAAGTGATAAAATTCTCTTTTAATAGTCAAGAAGAAGTTATTTCGTCATTTTCTAGAAATTCATTTACCAAGTTCGAAATAATTTACATCTTTGAATTCATCAATAAAATTACAAGTATGGCAAGTAAAGCATGTTGTGGGTCCTAGGCTACCCGGACATAAGCATAATAGTAGCTACGCACGGACTCCCGTCACCTCGTGCGTACGTAGCCCCCACAAATAGTAGCACATATTCAATTATTTTACCTAAGAGGATAATTCCCTCTTACAAGGTTAGAAAGGAGACTTACCTCACTCCGAAGTTCCATAACCAGCTTACAAGCCCTTCCGAAGACTCAAATTAATGCACAACGCCAAAAACTATCCAAATAACGGGCAAACCAATGAAAATATACTCTAATACTCATAATAATTAAATATATATATGAATTCCCAACTCCGCTCGAAAAGTCGATAAAATTTCCCTCGGGCCTACGTGCCCAGATTCCGAAATTTTTCAAAGATAAACTTTACCCATAGCCTCACTAACTCAAATGTATAATTTACTCCCAATTTCACTCCTAAATTCGTGGTTCAAATCCAAAAATACTAATTCTAGGTCTTTCCACCAAAACCCCAAATTTCTACTAATTTCCATGACCAAATCTATGTACAAACCTTGTATTAAACTTGAAATGAGTAGAAACATTTTACCTTGACAAATATGACGAAAATCCCCACTTAAAGCTCTCTAAAAATCATCCAACCAAGAGAGAAAATGGAAATAAATGGCCAAATCCAGTCTTTTAAAACACTTCACTGCCCAGCACTGTCCTCCTTCGCAAACGCGGAACATCCCTTGCGTTCGCGAAGCTCAAAACTTTCACCCTTAAATTTCCTGCTTCGCGAACGCGGCAAGCGCCTCGCGTTTGCGAAGCACAAATCTGCCTCGGCCTCCCAACTCTTCTACGCGTTTGCGACACTCAGAACGCTTTCGCGAAGGTCAGTTACCCTGAACCTCCGCGTTCGCAGTTTGTCCTTCGCGTTCGCATAGGCCAAACAGCCCTTGGCCCAGCTCCAACATTTCATTCTACGCGTTCGGATACCAAGCCCCTCGTTCGCGTAGAAGACACAACCAACCCCTTCGCGTTTGCATCCTCCCCACCTCGTTCGCGAAGGAAAAACTCAGCAACCCCCAACTTTTCCTCTTCGCGAACACGGAACTCCCCTCGCGTTCGCGAAGAAGAAAACCAGATACAACACACCAGCAGCAGCTATTTCACCCAAATTGACCCGAATCACACCCGAGGTCCCCCGGGACCCCGTCTAATCACACAACACAGTACTATAACATCACACGGACCTGATCTAGGCCTCAAATCACATCAAATAACATCGAAACAATGGATCGCATCTCAATTCAACCTTTATGAACTTTGAAATTGCCAACTTCTACATTCGATGTCAAAACCCATCAAATCACGTCTGATTGACCCCAAAGTTTGCAAAAACGTCACATTCAACATTACAGACCTACTCCAACTTCCGAAATTAGAATCTGACCCCGATGTCAAAATTTCCATTTCCGGTCCAACTTCTTAAAACCTTCAAATTTCTAACATTTGCCAAATGACTCCAAAATGACCTACGGACCTCCGAATCTACTTCCGATCACGCTCCCAACACCAGAATCACCATACGGAGCTATTCCCAGACTCGGAATCCCAACCGGACATCAATAGCACTGAAATGCACTTCAACCCAGACTTATGAAATTTCCTCTAAATTGCATATTTCCACAATATGCGTCGAAACGCTCCCGGGTCATCCAAAACCCAATCCAGACATACGCCCAAGTCTGAAATCATCATACAAATCTGTTGGAACCTTCAAATCCCGATCGCGATGTCGTTTACTCAAACATCATTACCTAACTAATTCTTCCAACTTAAAGCTTCCAAAATGAGAATTCTCTTTCCGAATCGACTCTGAACTTCCCAAAATTCAATTCCAACCATGCGTGCAATTCATGATACCTCAGGTGAAGATACTCATGGCCTCAAACCGATTAACGACATGCTAGAGATCAAAACGACTGGTCAGGTCGTTACAACTAAATTGCACATTTTTTGCAATAATAGCCCATAGGCATTTATAATTACATTATTTATGAGGAAAATGACTTTTTATACTTTTATAATGTTAAGTAATTATTTTTTAATCATTTTCATGCACAAATGATATTTTTATTTATTTATTACTTAAATAATTATTTATTTTTTAAAAATTGGGTATTTAAAATTTGGCCCCAAATTCATCATAATTTTGGAGCTAAACTACCCCAACCCAAGCGTAATAATACCTCAGCCCAACCAATTAACTAACCCGACCCAGAACCCCCAACTAAGCTTGGTCATTAATCTCTGAGATCAACATTACTCCTACCCTTTTAATTAACCAAACCCCTAAACCTAAACTATTCCCCTTCACCCGCCGCCTTTGAATGCCCTCAAACCTCTCTCACCTATCTGTCCAAACCCTAGCCGTCTCCCCCTAATTTTCTCTCCTTATCTCATCGGACTTGGTATTACCTAGTTGTTTCTTGCCATATTCTACTTCCCCCTGGTGTTGGAACCTTCTATATATCGCTTGCCTAAACATGGCAAGTGGGTCTATTCAAATTGAACCAAAACTGGTTCAGTTCCTTGACCTTTTTAGTCTATGTTCGTTCTTGTTCTTCTATGGTATGAATATCTACGAATCTTTGTGTATCTTTGTGATTCTTACTTGCCCTAAAGATTAGGGTTTCAGATCTCTTTTAGATCTAACCAAGTATGGTTTGATTCTATGATTTTAAATGTTATCTCGTCTATATTCATCCTATTATGTGTAAATTTTCTCTTCTCCACCGATTTTTTACTTACCCTAAAATTAAAGTTTCAGATTCTTTTAAGTCGAAAAAAACTGGTTCGATTCTTTGATTTAAAATAGTATTTCTGTCTATGTTCATCTTATGTTCATCTTATTGTATGCAACATGTGATTTTTAACTTTTATTTATTTTAGATTTCTTCTGATTTGTGTACTTTACCTAAAATTAGTGTTTCGAAAGTTTCTCCTTTTACTTTACTGATTTTGAGTGCTTTCCTTTCTAGTCTTTGACTGGTGAATTTCTATGTTAATGTATTTGATTCCTACACTATATAAACACCTCCCAATTCCCCTTTGAAACAGTTCTCGAATCATTAATAAAACTACAAAAAATGTAAAGATGTGTGCTCTTTGCTCTTTAATAATCTTGCTCTGCACATTGGTTCCTGGCCGGCTGAAAGCCAAGGCGAGAAATACTTATTTCTTGTTCTCTAGGTAATATTCACAACATTGTGGGCTTCATTTCTTTCTTGTTTCATTTAACTGGTGAGTTACCAAGCCTTTGTCATTTCCTTTTGATTTACCTATCATAACATGTGTTTTCATTTTCTGAAGATTTTATTCAATGTGTTACTTCAAACATAAATGCCATTATATGTGTAAATCGAGACATGTTTTGACCTGCATTTTCATTAGCCATGTTATTTGAACATGCTCTCCAATATCCTTTTATGGATTAGTTGACTAAGTATGAGGTATTCATTAAGTAAATAACAAGTCTGTTTCAAACATTTCTATAATGTAGCCTCTGTTTGGATCCCGTTTTCACCAAGTCTGTTTCAAACATTTCTATAATGTAGGCTCCCTATAGTATTTTATTTCTGTAATTTACTCCATTCATTTTGGGTCTGTAATAATTGTTGTAATAACATTTGGGGTATTAGTAAAATTGGGGAATGAGTTTTATCTTACACTTGCATTGAAATGGGTAGAAGTCTTGCCTATAGGTATTCTATTTTGCTCAAATGTGTCATTATGCTCAAACATGTTCAATTACTATGTGCTAGAAGTCTTGCCTATAGGTATCCTATTTTGCTCAAATATGTTATTATGCTCAAACATGTTCAATTATCATGTGTTAGAAATCTTGCCTATAGGTTCTTATTTGGTTCAAATGTGTTCTGCTTTCACCTGCTAGAAATCATGCCTATAGGATATTGAATGATTAATATCTCACTGTGCGCATAGGATTTTGTTTACACACTGCCTAAATTATAACATAGATATCATGCCTATAGGATCTAAACTCTATTTTAATTATAGAAATCATGCCTATAGGATCTAAAAATTATTTTTAATTATAACTACATAAATCATGCCTATAGGGTCTAAATCAGTCTTAATTGTTGACATGCTTGTTCCTTTTAAGAGTTTTCCACGGTGTGCTAATAATCATTATTAGGAATCATGCCTATAGGACTCGATTAGGCAATTTTTAACATATTCATGTGATTACCATTGTTAGCTACTGCGTGAATCACCTAGACATCATGCCTATAGGTATAATCTCCTATGCTTATAATCAGTAGGCAACTATGTAGGCTTTAGAAATTGTATTAAGAGAAAAGGCTTTTACACATGAAACTGCCTACTTATCCAGAATCACATAGAGATCCAGCCTATAGGGTTTTGCAACATCAACTTATTAAAATATGTAACTGTCAACGTTAATTAGTTTGTGTGCATTTGTTATCTAAGTGTGGAGGCCAACTTGAGCCCTTATTTTCCTATACATGAAAGTCCAAACTGTTTTGTATGTCACCTAGTAGAAGATGATAGTTTGTGCCCTCTGAATATACGAGTAACACCCCAGTTCGAGGGAGTTACGAAGTACTATTTATGTTGCACGGGATGATCCTTTAGGCTAAAAAACTTAGGACCCCCCCCCCCCCTCTTTGTTTTAAAGTCAATCATTTTATTTGTTTGCCCAATTTTGTCTTTTCTCTTTTTCTTAGACTAATTCATATAATTCGAGTTCGGCCAGGACCCACCGTTGTGGACCTCAAGGAGTGCCTAACACCTTATCCTCGTGGTAATTTGAGCCCCTACCCGATCTTTGGTGACACAAACTGGTTAAACCAGAGTTATCTGCAAATAGGTGCCCTAATGCACCTTAAATCCGTTAGGTGACGACTTTCTTTTAACATTCTTCCATAAAAGAGTTGTCACGTGTCGAAATCCGATTTCGCGAGAAAAAGGGGTGCGACAGCATTGCGACTCTCTTTTACGTTTATATTTGCATGCTCCTCATCATATTCCACTCGTGCGTACTTAATACCATAGCGGCACTTGATGAGTGTTCGCGCTCTTCCTGAATCACCCTTTTAAATTTGGAAAGGCTTATTTGCGGTAAAACTAGTCGATCATCGGTGCAATCGATGGTTCCGTGCCTTTCCTTCTCAAGTTGTCCACTTGAGGGTACCGGTCTAGACTTTTCTAGAAACCCTCACTCTGATATTAACTGTGCATGAATCATGTCTAAACCTAGTATAGTTTAGAACGCTATCTGTGTAATAACTCTCTAAGGCAAACTTTGTCCAAAGCCCACCGTGATTTCCATAATACCAATGGGCGCAATCATGATATGTGCATTATTTGGAGAAAACGTGCCGATATGATAATCATTAAAGTTTAAATAGTCGAATCCAAAGAGAGAAAGGGCTAACTTTATCTGTTTTGCAGAAATGAGGCACGAAGTCCCCAGGTTCGGCATGGTTCGAAATATCCCACCTTTGTTGCTATATTGGTGGGAAAATCTCACGCCAAGCAACAAAAACCATGTGGAAAGAGTTCTCAGGAATTTACCTTCCTTGCTAGACATTCAGCCAAACAATGTACTGATTGAGGCCGCTACTATGTTCTTGGATGAGAAGAAGGTTGTTTTACGTTTTGGCGACATAGAAATGACTCCCCTTCTAGAGGAAATAAGAGGCTTTGCTGGGCTCCCCTGGGATAGACCTGGTCTATTGGTACCGAAAAATCGTACTTCGCGAGGCTTTCTGAAAATGATGGGTTTTAGAAGGAATGATGAGTTACTCTTCCTAAATAAGTCTTACATACCATTCGACTTCCTTTACGACATATGGGCACAAAAAGTTCTACCGTCTTTATCATGATGAATTTGCCATCAATTCTCTGGGTTGGACCCATCGCTGGGTTTTTGTGTTCATCGTCTGTTTCCTGGGAATGCTGGTATTCCCAATACAAGTAGAAAGGATCCACACTCGCTTAGCTATGGTTACTAAGACCCTAATGGAAGGAATTGAGAGACAGACTTACACTATTTTCCCGATGATTGTAGCTGAGATGTACCGAGCCTTTGACTGTTGCAAGAAAGAATATAGGAATTTTGAGGGTTGCAATCTGTTGCTGCAAATATGGTTGTTGGCACACCTTCAAAGGGGACAATACCGTTAAGAATTTTTGCAGCGACCATGGAATGACCACATAACTTTTCACCATCCGAAAAGAAGGACTTTTATCCCAGACAGGCTTGCACAACCAGGAAACGTTATGGGCTGGGTACACTTCTTTAGCAATTTGAATGACGACATGGTCCATTGGATGTTCGAGTGGTTCACTAGTAGTGAATTCATCATCAGGTCAAGAGATGTTCCTCATCTAGTTCTAATCTTATTAAGGGGTATCTATTTTTATGCTCCTATCAGAGTCATGAGGCAAGTTGGGAGGAATTAAGTCATACCAAGAGTCCCCAAGATGGTTCATTACAAAGAAGACTTCCAGGGTAATTCCATTCCATTGAAGTGCGAGGCACAACACATGTGGCATCAAAATATCATTGTGGAAAAGAATACCATCGATGAAAAGATCGGTATCTTGCCGGCCATGTGTATTTCTACCCATAATGGTTGGTCGATGACATAGAAGGAGAAGTCAAACCAGGGATTGGTTTGAGAAATAGGGTCAAAGACGATGGTGCTGAGGAGCAAGTCAAATACAGGAGGTTATCCAAAAGGATTTTTGAATCTGAGGACAGACATTTGGAACATCGCAAAGTGGACATGGAAGCAATCAATGAATGGGGAGGAATTGATGGAGCTTGAGGGGAAGATGAGGAAAAGGGTTGTGGATTGTCAGAATGTAGAGGGAAATTAAGGAGGACATGGCGTATCTACTGCTGGACATGCACGACCTGGGGAATCTGATCGATGGGGCTAAGAAGGTCAAGCTTGGAGAAGGTCCCTCTGCGACCAAGTATATTAGACTTGATATTTACTTTTTTCTAGATTTGTTTTAGAATTCGAATGTAATTAGGAAAATTCCACTAGTAACTCTTTATAATTATTGTCGTTTTAGTGGAGATTTTGTCTATTTATCATATTAATGAGATGACACAATTATCGGCATTGAGTCTCTCTAAATCTATATGTCGCTAGGCCTACCTCAGGCACAATGAGGTCCCCCAAATTAGGACGCAAGTTTGTAATTCCACGATACATGTTTAAATAATGCAAATATCCTTTCAAAACTCCCTACTGACTTGTTTACCTTTTTGCTTTTTTTTGTTTTGATTATTCCCATCCCCAAAGGTTGGTTCGTGCATACCGACATCATCAGCATATCATACCAGATCTAGAGTCCTACACCTCTTCCTCCTCCAAGTGATCCTAAAATCAAAGGAAAAGCTAAGATGGACAATATGAGTGGTATCAGGAAGCACAACGCTACACATGCAGAGAATGTTGAGACTTCAGGTGGTCGGAGTACTCTGGCACAGAATGATTTGGTTCTGTTGTTAGAGAAAAAGATAATGGAGTTACAAGGGGAACTTGAGCAGGTCCGTAACTTGGAAAACCTTTACCTCACCTTGAACGTACCAAACATCAACCAAAAAAATGCCCAAAACCCAGCGCCTTCTCAAAACACAAAAAATCAGCATCCGCAAAATCCTCTCGCACCTCATCAATGCGCCACGCCTCCCCAAAATACTAATCCTCCACCGGTACCAACTCCTCCTCAGCACCAACATCATCAAACCCAGTACCCACAAACTACCTACCACACTCCTAAAAACACATCACAACCTACCTCTGATCCCCAGAACTCAACCAATGATCACCACTACATCCAAATCCCTGAAATCCACCAAAATAACCCCATATAAGTAGAAACTCTACCTCACCCTTCACAAAAAATCCCATACACACCAGATTCCGCCGAGAAGGACCTGCTCATCAAGAATATGGCGAAGGAACTTAAGAATCTTACAAGTCGAGTCCAAGGCGTCGAAGGGGGTAAAGGCATTGAGGGTTTGAACTATGAAGATTTGTGTATTCAGCGGGACGTAGAACTGTCTGAGGGTTGCAAACCTCCCAAGTTTGAAATGTTTGACAGAACAGGTTACCCAAAGGTACATCTGAGGACATACTGCGACAAGCTCGTAGGGGTTAGTAAAGATGAAAGAATATGCATGAAGTTATTCATGAGGAGCCTCTTCGGAGACGCCATATCCTGGTATATCAGCCAAAATCCAAAGAAGTGGGTTAACTGGGTAAGCATGGAGTCAGATTTCATGGATCAGTTCTGATTCAACACAGAGAATGCACCAGATTTCTTCTATATCCAGAATCTCAAGAAAAATCCAAGAGAGACTTTCCGCGAGTATGCTACTCGGTGGAGATCGGAAGCTGCAAAAGTAAAGTAGGCATTGGAAGAAGAGAAAATGAAAAAATTCTTTGTCTAGGCCCAGGATCCACAATATTATGAGTGGTTAATGGTTATTGAAAATCATAAATTCTCCGACATCATCAAATTGGAGAAAGAATAGAAGAAGAAATTAAGAGCGGGATGATAAGCAATTTTGAGGAATTACAAGCTACCAGCAAAGCCTTGCATTCATGAGGAATATCCAAGAAGAAGGAAGTAGGGGCCGTGATGATAGCCCAAGGTCCGAAATCTCCTCTAACATACCAAACACCTTCACCCACATATCAGCCTTCATCTCCCTGATATCCACAACCCCCCATCGCTTACCATATTTACAATACCCAGCCAACATATTACCTACTCACCACCAGCCCGCCAAAATTATCAAAAACCCATACCAAATTTCGACCGCAGACTGCCCAGACAATACACCCATATTGCTGAACCTATAGATCAGTTGTATGACAGACTGAAAGCTGCTGATTATGTCACTCTCATTCCAATTGTTGCCATGGAAAATTCCTCTCAATGGGTCAATTCAAATAAGACATGTCCCTACCACTCCAACATGAAGGGTCACACTATTTATGAATGTTTCCCTATGAAGGACAAGATCAAGACTTTAATTGATACCAAGGTTATACAAACAAAAGAGGCTGCATCTAATGTCCGCAACATTCCCCTCCCGGATCACAGGGGCAAGGGGGTAAATGTGATAGAAACTGATGAAAAATGGGACCTGGAAGGGTCAATTGGGCTCATTCGAGAAGGGGATGATCCTAAGGAACCTACAGACACTCTCACTCCTATTGTGGTAAAGATACAGCCACCAATCGAAGCTGAGGTAGCCGCACCAACTCCATTCAAAATTGAAGTAACAACACCTTTAGATGCGCCTGTTCCATTTGAAGTAGAAGTGACCACACCATTGTCTGTGACGGTAGCGCCCGCACCATCCTTTAATTATAATGTTATACCCTGGGACTACACCGCTGAAGCGAGAAGGAAAGAAAAAGAGAAGATGGAAGAAACTGGTGCAGCACAGGGGATGACCATAACTAATAGGGTTTACACGCCTGAGCACCTAGGAGGAACAAGTAAAGAAGCCTCTTCCAAACAGTCTATCATTGAAACCGGCCCAGATGATCTTTGGAGAAAGGTGTAAGCGAGGGAGTACTCTATAGTTGACCATCTGAACAAGACCCCTGATTTATTTTATCATTACGGTGGAAGCATATAGCAATGCATTGATGAAGGTATTGAATGAGGCTTATTTGCCCAACAACATTACCAGTGGAGAAATGGCTAATATGGTAGGACAAGTATTAGAAATCCATAAGATCACTTTCCATGAAGATGAACTGCCATCAGAAGGGTTGAGCCACAATAGAGCACTGCATATCACGGTACAATGTGAAGACAAATTCATCGCCAGGGTCCTGATAGATGGAGGTTCAAGTCTCAACATCTGTCCACTGACCACTTTTAAGAGATTGGGAAAAGGTTTGCATGAGATATGAGTAGGAACTATGAACGTAAAGGCATTCGATGGGTCTCAAAGGGTCATGATCGGGGAAACTAGCCTCTGCTTACAAATGGGCCGAACTTGGTTTGATGTTGAATTCCATGTACTCGACATATCCGCCTCATACAATTTACTATTGGGATGACCTTGGATACACACAGCTGGTGTTGTAGAATCTACTCTGCATCAGCCTGTGAAGTCCGAATGGAACCATCAGGAGGTGATCATTCATGGAGACGGAAGTAATCCCATATACACAAATTAGACTATCCAGTCGCGGAGAATAGAAGGAAGTTGGGTAGAGAGACTTACCATCGCATTGAGCGTGTTAATGCAATTGAGAAGGACAAATTGTGGAGGAGAAAAATAGAAAGCATATTGGCATGGGCAGGATATGAGCTTGGTAAAGGGATCAGAAAGAATCTCTAGGGTACTGCAAAACCAATACAAGTAAAGCATCATGGTATAACCTTTGGACTGGGATATTAGTACACTTGGCATGAGTATCAAAATTGGTCGCCACCATGGCGTGGTCCTTATTACCCTCTCGAGCAACCAATACCACATTTTAGCCAATCCTTCCATCAGGCTGATATGATATGGGATATGAAGAAGATGAAGTGCAAGTTGGTTTGAGGAATCTATTCTTAGAAGATGTAGACATGGATTGTAGTGTAATAGTTGAGGAGGAGGAGGAGGAAGGCCTCATCATCCAGATATTGGAGAAAGAATCCATTCTCAGGAACTGGAGGGCCACACCATCAAGGGCCCGCCGAGTCCCGGGGTAGCCTGGCTGCTAGTGTCATTTATTTTTTGAAAACACTCCTTTTGAGAATCTTTAAAACATTTTAAGTATTTTGTTTTGGAAACATTTGTTTGAATCATTAAAATCCCTTGACATTTTGATACTTATCAATGGCCTATTATTTTATTATTTATTACTATTCTCTATAATTTTCTCTCTACAGCATTACTATTTCTTATCTTGATGAACCAACGACTGTGACATGTAATGAGACAACGCAACATAAGGATAGTGACTCAGAAGAGAATGAAGAAGAAGGAAATTGTCAAAGAACTTGAGAATTTTGAGAGCATGCCTAAGTCCAACCTGAACGAAACTGAGATAGTCAACCTGGGAGACTCCAAAACAGTCAAAGAAACTCGCATAAGCATTCACTTGTCACAATTAGAAAAAGAAAAGTACACTCGTTTCTTAAAAGAATATGAAGACATTTTTGCATGCTCTTACGATGACATGAATGGGTTGTGCACGTTTATAGTGACTCATAAACTACCTACCAACCCGATGTGTCTGTCTGTAAAGAAAAAGCTCAGAAAATTCAAGCCACACATGAGTCTAAAAGTCAAATAGGAATTCACCAAGTAGATCAAAGCTAAGGTTATCAAAGTGGTTGAGTATCCGACTTGGTTGGCCAACATTGTGCCGTTTCCGAAGAAGGATGGAAAAATCATAGTGTTTGTCGACTATCGGGACCTAAACAGCAAGTCCCATAGATGATTTCCCACTACCGAACATACACATACTGATCGACAATTGCGCAAAGCATGAACTCCAATCCTTTGTGGATTGGTTTTTAGGATATCATCAGATCTGGATGGATGAAGAAGATGCCGAGAAAACAACTTTTATTACACCATGGGGAGTATACTGCTACAAAATGTTGTCGTTTTGTCTGAAGAATGTTGGGGCCGCTTATATGAGGTCCGTGACAACTATTTTCCATGACATGATACATAAGAAGATAGAAGTATACGTGGATGATGTCATCATCAAATCCAAGAAGGGTACAGATCATATAGTGGATTTGAGAAAGTTCTTTGATCGGCTTCGAAGGTATAATCTGAAACTGAATCCCGCAAAATGTGCCTTTGGAGTTCCTGTCAGAAAGTTGTTAGGATACATCGTCAGGTGTCGAGAAATTGAGCTAGATCAACCAAAGGTCAAGGCTATCCAGGATTTTCGGCCACCAAAGAACAAGAAAGATGTAATGAGTTTCTTGGGGCATCTCAATTATATCAGCCACTTCATAGCACAATCAAGTGTAATATGTGAGCCGATTTTCAAAATGCTGAAGAAGGATACCGCAACAAGTTGGACTGCAGACTGCCAAAAAGCTTTTGACAAAATCAAAGAATACTTGTCCACACCATCAGTCCTAGTCTCGCCAGAGCCTGGTAGACCACTGCTACTCTACCTCTCTGTATTAGATGGGGATTTTGGTTGTGTCTTGGGATAACATGGCGAGACGGGAAGGAAAGAACATACCACATATTATCTAAGTAAGAAGTTCACACCCTACGAAGCACGTTGTTCTTTGCTAGAATGCACTTGTTGTGCTCTAACATGGATAGACCAGAAACTGAGGCACTAATTTTTTGCCTACACCACATATCTCATATCAAGGATGGATCCTTTGAAGTATATCTTGCAGAAGCTTATGCTGATAGGGAAGCTAGCAAAATGGCAGATATTGCTGAGTAAATTTGACATCGTCTATGTGACTCAAAAGGCGGTTAAGGGACAAGTATTAGTGGATCATCTTGTGAAAAATCCTATAGGAGGAGAATACGAACCACTAAAAACGTATTTTCCTGATGAAGAGGTATAATTCGTAGGAGAATATGTCGCCGAAGCCTACGACGGATGGAGAATGTTCTTCGATGGGGCTGCAAATTTCAAAGGAGTGGGTATTGGAGTCGTCTTAGTATCAGAAACCGGTCAGCATTACCCGGTATCCGCAAAACTCAAATTTTAGTGCACCAATAATATGGAGGAATATGAGGCTTGCATATTGGGGCTCAATTTGGCCGTTGACATGAATATTCAAGAATTGCATGTAATTGGTGATTCCGATCTGTAGGAACATCAGGTGCAAGGAGAATGGGCTACATAGAATACCAAGATATTACCATATCTATATCATGTACAAGAGAAGATGAAGAGGTTCACGAAGATAGAGTTCAGACATGTCCCGAGAATAAGCCACTTTGTCCTCCATGATACAGCATCCGGACAAGAATTTCATCGACCCAATTCCGGTAAGGATCCATAATCAGCTAGCTTACTGTGCTCATGTTGAAGAAGAAACAGATGGGAATTCATGGTTTCACGATATCAAGGAGTACTTGGAAAAAGGAGAGTATCTGGAGCATGCAAATCATACTCAGCGTCCAAAGTCGAGGAATTCTTTATAGAAGGACTCCGAACCTAGGACTATTATGGTGTGTTGACGCTAAGGAAGCTTCCAAACTGCTTGAAGAGATACATATTGGAACTTGCGAACCACACATGAATGGTTTCGTCTTAGCCAAGAATATACTTAGAACAGGATATGTTTGGATGGCTATGTAAACAGATCGCATCAGGTATGTCTAGAAATGTCATCAGTTCCAAATACACGCAGATATGATACGAGTTCCTCCAAATGAACGCAATTCAACAAGTGCACCTTGGCCTTTTGCCTCCTGAGGAATGGATGTTAGGACCAATCGAGCCCACCACTTCAAAAGGGCACACGTTCGTTCTAGTGGCCATAGACTACTTCACAAAATGGGTTGAAGCTGCATCTTACAAAGATGTAACCAAGAAAGTCATCACAGATTTTTTCAGAGATCGTATTGTTTGTAGATTTGGGGTGCCCCGAATCTATGACACGGAGTGGATAAGGAGACGTTATGAACAATTAGCTCTCATTGATGGGAAAATAATGAATGCAGTGTGTCATGGTTAACTTTATAAGAACAAAATGTCCAGAGCCTTCAACAAAAGGGTCAAACCTAGACAGTTCGCATTGGGGCAGCTGGTGCTAAAATGGCTCTTTCCACATCGGGATGAAGCCAAAGGAAAATTCTCACCCAACTAGCAAGGACCCTGCATGATTAATAGAGTACTAACAGGAGGAGCACTCATACTCGCATAAATGGACGGAGAGATTTGGCCAAAGCCTATCAATTCACACGGAGTCAAAAGTTATTATGTTTAAGTTATTTACATTTTTCGATCTGATTTAACTGAACTATGCTTGACCTGATTCCCATTTAAGAGGGGATACGTAGCTAGCCTTGTGGGTTCTGTCACAATTCAATAAAATTTTCATTTTCCCCACAGTTAGACACTATGGCAGAATTTTGAGGAGGACCGTCAAATTCCGGAGCAAGTTTGGTCGACGCCATCGTATGCAGAACAGTCAGAAAATCGTCTAAATAACTAGTTAGAATTTTAAGGAGGACCGTCAAAATTTTATTGCAAGGAAGTCGCAATGTCTCTAAAGGTGTCGCAGTTATTGGTTCATCTAATTTATTTGATATTGCATATTACTGTGTTTTAAATAACTATGCACGGATATTTTTCGAAAACTTTATTTTATGAAATAGTCGGATGCTACCCATGGCAACTCGAGAAGGATTTCAAAGGGGAGCAAAGCAAACCAAGCAGGTGGAGGCATGAACCAACCTCCCACGTAAAACTCACGATTTTCCATTGGATGCAGGAACAAGGAATAGCCACAAATACGTGCACACATTAGAACCAAGGTCCTTAGAACGACAAAGCTGTCGAGCGCAAAAATATCCCAAGCTAAGAAATACTCTGCTTCTACTTATTATCTATTCATTGCATGAGACTAGGCACTGTCTCCATCTCTACATGAGGCTAAGCCCTGTCTCCTTAATTGCATAAGGCTAAGCTCTTACTTCCCCTTGCATGAGACTAAGCATTGTCTCCACATCTTGCATGAGGTAAAGCCCTGCCTCCTTAATTGCATAAGGCTAAGCTCTGCCTTCCTCTTGCATGAGACTAAGAATTGGCCCTATCTTGCATGTGGCTAAGCCCTACCTCCTTAATTGCATAAGGCTAAGCTCTACCTTTTCTCTTGCATGAGACTAAGCATTGTCTCCATCTTGCATGAGGCTAAGCCCTGCCTCCTTAATTACATAAGGCTAAGCTCTGCCTTCCTCTTGCATGATACTAAGCATTGTCTCCATCTTGCATGAGGCTTAGCCGTGCCTCCTTAATTGCATAAGGTTAAGCTATGCCTTCCTCTTGTATAAGACTAAGGATTGTCTCTCACGACATAACCACAAATGCTATGCTACTTGAAACCTTGCACTAATCTCTAACTCGGGGCTAAGATCTGCCCCGATCTTACACAAAGTTCTGTCTTATCTCATTCCAAGCATCATGTCTTTGCATCTCATGGGGAAATATAGACAATTTTTCTGAAGGCGTCATAGTCCAAATATATCATCCTTATACCCGGGAGACACCATGCCATGGCCTGAGAATCTCTCAATATTGCACATCATTATTCAAAGGCGTCATGGTTCAGAGGCACCACCCTCATGGCCCGAGAACATCATTTCATGGCCTGCAAATCCTTTCCCCGCAATTCATGGCCAAGAACATCATGGTCTAAGGACACCATCCTCAGCGTCCAAAGACAGCTCTCATGGTCCAAAGGGAATCTGTATCATGTCTAAATTCTCGCAATAATCCATATATATTTGCATGCATCGTGTTTTAAATTTGCAGGTGGTCCAGGAAGCAACCGTTCTCCCAACGAGAGCGATCTTCACTACGGTTTCCATTCAACGTGCATATCCTGCAATTATTTCATATGTAACCAACCATCGTCCGTTACCCATATCCATATGATAATCGTTCTAATATCCATAACCATTCCCAGATACATCAATTTAAAATCCGATATCGTCCTGTCCAGAAAAGTTTGCCAGTTCTTACAGCAACTCCATCGGTTTATTACACAGTTGGATCCAGAACTACACATGGCCTGATTCCTGTAAAAACAAGGATATGTAAGCAACTCAGAAATCAGGGTTCGGCCTATATTTTCCAAAATCACCCCATCGGTCATCATTACTTTACCCGACAACTTTTACATCCTTCTCGGGTAAAGAGGGACAGCCGTTGATACCCAATTTTTCCCTCATATTATCAAATATATATATATATATATATATTTATTTATTTTTTACTATAAAATAGTGCATATGCATCATCATTTGATTTATAAACAAACACAAGTATTTTTCATAACTTTTAAAGGATTTAAATCAATTTATTTCTGCATTGTATTATATAAATATCCAATAATTACCCTTCAAATTATTTTTTATGATGATTTCATCATCTAAACTTACCATTTATACCGATATGAAGGTTTAAATATTTTCAGTGCATTTCTTATAATTACATTTGCATTTTTAAGGTTAAATTGCACCTTTTTTTAATAATAGCGCATATGCATATAAAGTTATATTATTTATGCATAAAATGACTTTCTATAATTTTATAATGTTAATTAATTATTTTTAATAATTTTCATGCACAAATGATATTTTTGTTATTTATTTATTACTTTTATAAATTATTTATTTGTTAAAATTTGGGTATTTAAAATCTGGCCCCAAATGCATCCTAATTTTGGACCTAAACTACCCAGCCCTAGCCCAATAATACCTCAGCCCAACCAATTAACGAACTCGACCTAGAAACCCCCCCCCCCCCC
>ML284820.1:56775-134531 GCA_005239495.1 Nicotiana undulata
CCCCCCCTCCCCAATCTTGGCCATAATACTCCTACCCTTTTAATTAACCAAACCCCCTAACCCTAAACTATTCTCCTTCACCGCCGCCTTCAAATGCTCTCAAACCTCTCTCACCTCTCTGCCCAAACCCTAGTCGTATCCCCCCAATTTTCTCTCATAATCCCACCGGACATGGGATTACCTAGTTGTTTCTTGCCATATTCTACTTCCCCCTGATATTGGAACCTTCTATATACCGCTTGCCTAAACATGGCAAGCGGATATCTTCAACTTCAAACAAAAACTGGTTCAGTTCCTTGACCTTTCCTTATATGTTCGTTCTTGTTCTTTTATGGTATGAATCTCTATGAATCTCTATGTATCTTTGTGATTCTTACTTACCCTAAAAATTAGGGTTTGATATCTCTTTTAGATCTAACCAAATATTGTTCGATTCTGTGATTTTAAATGAAATCTCGTCTATATGAATCCTATTATGTGTAAATTTGTTCTTATCTGCCGATTTTTTATTTACCCTAATTAGGGTTTTAGATTCTTTTAAATCGAACCAAATCTGGTTCGATCCTTTGATTTTAAATAGTATTATTTTCTATGTTCATTTAATTCTATGCAGCATGTGATTTTTACCTTTTATTTATTTTAGATTTCCGTTGATTTGTGTACCTTACTTAAAATTAGGGCTTCAAAATCTTCTCATTTTCCTTACTGATTTTGAGTGCTTTCCTATCTAGTGTTTGACTAGTGATTTTTCATGTTTATGTGTTCTATTCCTACACTATATAAACCCCTCCCAATTCCCCTTTGAAACAGTTCTCGAATCATTAAGAAAACTACAAAAAAGAAACTAAAGTTGTGTGCTCTTTGCTCTTTAATAATCTTGTTCTACACTTTGGTTCCTGGCCGACTGAAAGCTTAGGCCAGAAATTCTAAGTTCCTGATCCTTTGGTGATATTCATAACATTGTGGGCTTCCTTTATTTTTTGTTTCATTCTGGTGAGTTACCAAGCCTTTGTCATTTCCTTCCGATTTACCTATCATAACAAGTGTTTTCATTTTCTAAAGATTTTGTTAAATGTGTTACTTCAAACCTAAATGCCATTACATGTGTAAATCGAGTCATATTTAGACCCGCTTTGAGTTGAAATTTTTTATTTCTTTTAATTATGTCTAGCCTATGTGTTACTGTTAGCCATCTCTTGAAGTTTAAGTTTGTTATTAGCCATGTTATTTGAACATGCTCTCCTATCTCCTTATATGGATTAGTTGACTAAGTATGAACGTATTCATTAAGTAAATCACAATTTTGTTTCTGAATTTTCTATAATGTAGCCTCTTTGGATCCTATTTTCACCAGCATGTTAGGTCCTATTGCTAGTTGATATGATCCATTCTCGTGACACTAGCCTTCTGCATTTAGCATAATTTGAACTCTCTTTTTCTTCCTACTATGAGACTGTCTTGCAGCTTGTCTTGTTAACATGTGCCTTATGTGATGGAACTCATTTTCTGAAACTTGGTTAAGTCTGTCTTAAATCTAAGCATGTCTATTATCTGTTTTTATGTGCTAAACTTGATTCTCTTTGCATCCTTCACTGTTGTCCCTTAATTAGTCTATTCCCTTACTACCTGGTTTGTCTCTTAAATTCTTATTCTTAGCCGGCTGAAAGCCAAGTCTACTTAGGTTCTATCCCTTGACCTCCCTAGTGTGAGCACTGCTCAGGGTCCAATTGAGACCCTTATGAACTTTGACACACTGGGACTTGGTCCCTAGTCTCTCCTCCGAAATTATCTCTGTTGACCTCCTTAGTGTGAGAACTGCCCTGGGTTCTTGAAGCCCTTAGGAACTCTGACACACTAGGGCCTTGGTTCTACATGCTCAACTCTGTTTTATACCTACTGGTGAATCAGTTAATTCCTAGCTGCCTTATGTCCATGAAGATGTAAATTATGGGCTATTTTGAACCAAGTGAATGAAGACCTGGCCTGGTCGGGTATGTCTTTGGGCCTGTTGTAGGCTCCCTATAGTATTTTATTTCTATAATTTACTCCATTCATTTTGGGTCTGTAATAATTGTTGTAATAACAATTGGGGTATTAGTAAAATTAGGAAATGGGTTTTATATTACACTCGCATTGAAATGGGTAGAAGTCTTGCCTATATGTATTCTATTTTGCTCAAAATGTGTCATTATGCTCAAACATGTTCAGTTATTATGTGCTCGAAGTCCTGCCTACAGGTATCCTATTTTGCTCAAATATGTTGTTATGCTCAAACATGTTCAGTGATCATGTGTTAGAAATCCTGCATATAGGTTCTTAATTTGGTTTGCTTTCACCTGTTAGAAATCATGCATATGGGATATTAAATGATTAATATCTCAAGGTGCGCATAGGATTTTGTTTACCCACTGCTTAACTTATAACTTAGATATCATGCCTATAGGATCTAAAATCAGTTTTAATTATAGAAATCATGCATATAGGATCTAAAAATCAATTTTAAGTATAACTATAGAAATCATGCCTAGAGGGTCTAAATCAATCTTAATTGTTGACTTGCTCGTTCCTTTTAAGAATTTTCAACATTGTATTATTAGAAACTATGCCTATAGGACTCGATTAAGCAATTCTGAACATATTCCTGTGATTACCATTGTTAGTTATTGCGTGAATCACCTAGACATCATGCCTATAGGTTTAATCTCTTATGCTTTTAATCAGTAGGAAACTATATAGGCTTCAAAAATTGTATTAAGAGAAAAAGCTTTTACACATGAAACTGCATGCTTATCCAGAATCACATAAAGATCCCGCCCATAGGGTTCTGCAACCTTAACTTATTAAAATATTCAACTGTTAACGTTAATTAGTTTGCATGCATTTGTTGCCTAAGTAAGGAGGCCAACTTGAGTCCTTATTTGCCTATACATGAAAGTCCATACTATTTTGTATGTCACCTAGTTTCTCATTTTTGAGAAACCTAAGTTATGTCTAGAACCACCCGAAATAGAGGTCCAAATTCCTCATGTACCATAGGCATGGGACGGGTAGTGCACGCATATGGTACGATTTAGAATCAACTAGTGCGCTTTAGGTAAAAAACTTAAAGATAGTAATCGGGTAGCAGGAGATGATTGTCTGTGCCCGCTGAATAATACGAGTAACACCCTACTTCAAAGGAGTTACGAAGTATTATTTATGTTGCACGGGGTGATCCTTTAGGCTAAAAAACTTAGGAGCCTCCCCCCCCCCCCACCCCCCACTTTTGCCTAAAAAATCAATTATTTGTTTATTTGCCGAATTTTATATTTTCTCTTTGTTTGGACTAATTCATATAATTCAAGTTCGGAAGAGATCCACAGTTGTGGACCTCGAGGAGTGTCTAACACCTTCTCCTCGAGGTANTCTCTTTTGCTTAGACTAATTCGTATAATTTGAGTTTGGTCGGGACCCACCATTGTGGACCTCGAGGAGTTCCTAACATCTTCTCCTCGAGGTAATTTGAGCCCTTACCTGATCTTTGGTGACGCAAACTGGTTAAACCAGAGTTATCTGCAAATAGGTGCCCTAACGCACCTTAAATTCGTTAGGTGTCAGCTCTCTTTTAACACTCTTCTTTAAAAGTGTTGTCAAGTATCAAAACCCGATTTCATGAGAAAAAGGGGCGTGACAGCCAGATCATTTTATTCTAGTTGCGACTACATAATCTTCAGAGCAGTTAGCTCAGGTTTATATTCGCGAGATTGTCAGGCCTCATGGCATGCCGATATCCATCATATCTGACTGGGGTATGCAGTTTATATCGCGTTTCTGGATTCAGCATGAGTTAGGTACTCGATTTGAGTTGAGCACAACATTTCACCCTCAGACAAACGGACAGTTCAAGATCACTATTCATATATTAGAGGATACGTTTCGTGCGCGTGCGATGGAGTTTTGGGATTCTTGGGATTAGTTCTTGCCGTTCGCAGAATTTTCCTACAACAACAGCTACCGGTCGAGCATTCAGATGGCTTCGTATGAGGCTATTTATGGTAGATGGTATTGGTCTCTAGTGGGTTGGTTTTAGTGGGGCGAGGCTAAGCTATTGGGTTAGGACTTGGTTCAGGATGCTTTAGAAAAGCTTAAATTGATCTAGGATCAACTTCGTAAATCCTAATGTAGACAGAAGAATTATGCGGATAAGAATGTTTTGCGACGTTGAATTCATGGTTGGGGAGCAGGTCTTGCTCCATGGGTCGCCCAAGAAAGGTGTCATGAGATTCGGAAAGAAGGCAAGTTGAGCTCTAGGTATACTGGACCTTTTGAGATTCTTGAGAGGGTTGGAGAGGCGGCTTACAGACTTTCACTACCATCCAGTCTAGCTGCAGTTCATCTAGTGTTCCATGTTTCTATGCTTCGGAAGTATCAAGGTGATCCGTCTCATGTGTTAGACTTCAACTCAGCCCAGTTGGACAAGGATTTTTCTTATGTTGAGGAGCTAGTGGCCATTTTGGACATGCAAGTTTTAAAGTTCAGGTCGAAGAACATTGCTTCAGTGAAGGGGTCAACAAGTCGAGGAGGCGACTTGGGAAACCGAGCATGATACGCGTAGCTATTATCCTCATCTTAACACTTTAGGTATGTCATTATACTCATTCGAGGATGAACATTTGTTTTAAGAGGGGGAGGATGTAATGACTCGGCCGGTTGTTTTAAGTATTTTAGCTTCGATCCCCTAATTTATGATCCCTCTATGTTATATTGTGATTACGTGACATGCTGAGGTAGTTTGTTTTGGTGTCAGGTGAGTTTTCCAGAGGTAATGGGACACATAGTTCCTAAGTTGGAGGTTGTTAGAGTTGATCGTAGTTTGATTTGTGTGAGGATGACTCCGAAATGGGGTTTTAATGGTTCCAATAGATCTGTATGACGACTTTGGTCTTAGGAGCATGTCCGGATGTTGATTTGCAGGTCCCTAGGTCGTTTCGGCATAAATTGGTAAATGTCAGAAAATAAGAAAATTATTGGAAGTTTGACCGGGAGCGGACTTTCGGGGTCGGATTCGGATTCCGATTTCGGAATTTTGGAATAAGTCCATATGTCAACTATGACTTGTGTGCAAAGTTTGGTGTCAATCAGAGTTGTTTTGGTATGAATCGACGTTGGTTTTGAAATTTGAGTTTATAATTCATAGGCTTGAATTTGGGTTGTGATCCATAGAGTTCGTATTGTTTGATGTTGTTTTTGGCCTCAAGTAGGTTTATTACGTGTTTTGTAACTTGTTGGTATATTCGGACGGGGTCCCGGGTGTGATTCAGATCGATATCATATCATTTTAGACTTGTGTAAACATGCTGAAACTGGAATGTTTCTAGTGTATTCTCACTTGCGAAGGGATTGGCCGCAGGTGCAGGCTCGCAAAAGCGAGCTCTTGGTCGCAGATGCGCTTTTGATAATGCCTAGGTGGGGGCACAGAAGTGGAATATTTTCTGCGGAAGCGTCTTAGCTTCTGCAGTGAGGACAAGCACCGTAGCGATTGTGGTCGTAGGTGAGACACGTTTTGTCGCAGGTGCGGCCCTTGGCTCGGAGAAGCAGATCTTGTGGACTTAAGCGAATTCCACACCAGCGATGGTTTTTTTCGCAAGTGCGGAGCCGTAGATGTGGCAGTATGGTCACATATGCGACGTATCTGGGCAGAAAATTGGTGTTTTTGAAGGTTTTACTTCATTTCATTTTAGGACTTTGAGAGCTCGGATTAAGGAAATATTTTGAGGGATTTTCATAGGAAGTGTTAGGGTAAGGATTCTTGACTCGTTTATGTTTAAGTCCCATGAATCTTCTGTTAATTACATCTTCTAGTTTGTGTTTTTGGAGTTTAAAATTGGTGAAAATTGTGTAGAAGTTCTTCGACTAAATTCTTGAGTTTTGAAAGGCGAAATGGGATCAGATTTGAATTATTCTTGCATGGTTGGACTCGATATTGACTGGCTGTTTAGATTTTATAATTTTGGTCGGGTTCCGAGACGTGAGCCCTGGTTGACTTTTTGGGGCGATTTTTCAATTCCTTGCTAAGATCATAATTTCATTGTTTAAATTAGTTTCCTATAGTTATATTTATAGTACGAAATTATTTTGGCTAGATTTGGTGGGGGCAAATTCCCCTTAGGATTTGGTATTGTTGTGCCAATTGTGATATGTGAATGCCGTGTACGCAAGGTGACGAGTGCGTACACAAGCTATATGTTGAGATTTCGATTTTAGCTATGTAGTTTCTTTTCATGATTTAATTGAGTTACTTTAGCATGTTATTAGGGGTGCTTGTACGGAAGATCATGCGGATAATTACGCTTAATGGTTCGGCTTATCGGTTATCGTATTATAAATATAGTAATTCTCTAGCCATCCAATAAGATAATGGACAAATTAGTATCAGATTCAACGATTATCGGGGGTTATCAGGCAGTTTATCAGCTAAATCAAATAGAAATTTTTTGAACAATAAACAAATCGTTTAACATAAGCATGAATTTTAATTCACCCAACACTTTCAATTAAAATATTACACCAGACTTTCCACTTTTAGTTTGACAGTAATTCTAAAAGCTACTACATATTAACACATTTTGATGTGATTATATTAAATTTAAATGATGTTTCTTCTTCCTTTATTGTAATTTGGAAAATTCCTAATGGAGATTTTATGGTGCAGATGTGGTGATAATAAGATAATTATTTTTGTGTTGTAATTTAAACGACCAAATGCATAGTTCAAACTGTCTCTGTTAGTTTTTGAACAATCAATACCATTAGCATTGTTATCTACATTGGTAATATTATGGCCCAGAGAGGAACTCAAATCATGTCAACTCATAATTCATGAAAATTCAGAGACGAATGTCATTAGGCATTAGCTACAGACATCAGACAATTCTATCATTCTATGTTACAATTTTGCACGCATTTATGATTGTTTTTGTTTAAATAATGTTCAAATTCAAAGGGTAGTATACTGGGAATAATATCATCATTGTATAAATTCTAACCATAGTAAGATGACATGTCGATGCTTTCAAACTAATGTCAGATTCAAATTCAAAAGACTGTCTTGTTAATATAATAGTATTTTTGAAGAATCCTCTTTGAATATAGTACATACAAGAATTACTTATAAGGGTAAAAGTAGAAATATAAAAATTCTTAACGGTTTAACAATTTAACCCATAAGAAAAATGAGTAATTCGTCCCCAAACCATTAAACATTAATTATAAATTCTCAATATGTTCGCCATCCATTACCCAGATAATCTGATACCAACAAGCAATCGGTTCGGTTCGGTTCTGTTAACGGTTTCTGTTCGATTTTGAACTGTCACGACCCAAAATCCATAAGGTCGTGATGGCGCTGGACACCACTGTCAGGCAAGCCAATCATTAACTAATTTAAAATAAATTCCCGTTTCAACATTTTCACAGTCATTACCTTTCACTTTAATACATAATAACTAGATGAAATCCAATTAAGTAAAAACAACAGTCTATTTTCCACTTTAATAAAATGCATCCCAAATACATCCCAGAACCCAGTGTCACAAGTACATGAGCAATTTCTAAGACTTTTTACTAAATACTACAAAGCTTGTCTGAAATACAAGTTGGACAAGGACTTTAGAATAAAATAAATACAATACATAGAGGAAGACTCTGCCGGCTGCGGATCGCCTCCGGATGATGCAGCTCGCCTAAGTATCCAAACCAGCCTCATCGCTATGAAAGTACCTGTTCAACAAAATGCACAGCTAATGTAGCATGAGTACGAAAAACAACGCGTACTTAGTTAGTATCCCGCCTAACCTCGGAGAGGTAGTGACGAGAGGTCGACTTGACACTCACTAGGGTTCAACAATATAATTTACCAATATATGACAGTAGCAAAAGGCATACGAGGGTAATAAGATTAGTAAACTTTAAAAGTAACTGCAATGCAATAAACACTGGAAGTAAATAAATAAGTTCTACTTAGTTTTTCCCCCAAATATCTGTCAAGTCATTATCCATGAAATCATTTAGCAATTTATGTCCTTACGATAATTTAACAATTCAGATCACAAGTGGTATATCATATGTATATATCTGTGTATGAAATGTCGAGGCTCGTTTGGCTCGAACCAACAATAAAAGTAAAGTGTGCACTGCTGAGGGTCGAACGGTCCAAACCATAAGTGCATCTTTTCTATAAAATGATCATATTTAAGCACTGCCGAGGGTCGAACAACCCAAACCATAAGTGCATCTTTCAATCCCACCGCGGTGTACGACCAGCTCCCATGAGAGTGGGGGAAATAACACTCCGCTCGCGGAATGTAAATTGCGAAGCGGTCACATGCAAATTGTAACGACCCGACCGGTCATTTCGAGAATTTAAGCTCCATTCGGTGGCGTAAGGTCTTGGACAGCTTCACATTGTGTATATCGACCGATGTGCGTGGTTAGATTCAGTTACCGCATAATCCAAAGTCAAATTGGAAGAAAATTTTCAGTTTTAGAAGCTTAAAAGGTGGAAGTTCACCAGAGGTTTGACTTTTGTATAAACATCCTCGGAATGAGTTTTTGGTGATGTCAACAGCTTTGTATGATGATTTTGGACTTAGGCACGCGTCAAGAATCGGTTTTTGAGGTCCGTAGAGTGATTTGAGGTATTTTGGCGAAAGTTAGAATTTCGGCGATTTCGACCGATTGGTGAAATTTTGATATTGGGCTCGGAATGGAATTCCATGAGTGGCTGTTGGTCCGTTGTGTCATTTGGGACATGTATGCAAAATTTCACGTCATTCTGAGTTGATTTGATAGGTTTCGACGCGAGTCATGATATTAAGAGTTTTGAAAATTCATAAGTTTGACTTTTGGTTTGATTCATCTTTTTAGTGTTGTTTTATGTGTTTTGAAACCTCGAGTGAGTCCGTTTTAGGTTATGTGACTTGTGTGTGTGGTTGTACGGGGTCCCGGGGGCCTCACGTGTGTTTCAGATGGTTGTCGGGTCAATTTTCTCTCTTCTTGCACTGTTGTACCTGTCTGTTGTTTCTCTCTTCTATGCGATCACGTAAGCTTAGCTGCGATCGCATAGTGTGAATTTGAATAGCCCAAGTTTCTTCTATGCGATCGCATATTCATGTACGCGATCGCGGAGACCAGCTCCTTCCTTAAATGCGTTCGCACTCCCCTCCCTCGCGGCCGCAGAGGGTAGTTCTAGGCCCAACATCTTTTTCCGTTATGCGATCGCATTACTCAATGCGCGATTGCGTAATGCAACTGGCCAGCATCTCTGTTCTCCCTTATGCGCGATCGCATTTCTTATCATGCGATCGCAAAGCACACCCTGAGCCAGCAAAAATATTTCTTCTATGCGATCGTGTATAAACTCCCGCGATCGCAATTCATTAAAAAATCTTGGCAGAACAGTTTATAATTCCAAAACGGGGGTTTCACCATTTTAAATATATTTTGACTTCTAGAACTCGGTTTTGGGCGATTCTTTGATGGTTTTCACACAAATCAAATGGGTAAGTGTTCTTCCACTATAATTAATTATATTTCGTGAATTAGTTCTTGTTTTTATCATTTAATTTGTGTTTTGGGTTGAGGGAATTGTGGGTTTGAAAGAAAACTTCTAAAATGAAAATTCATGATTGGAATGACCAAATGATATCGGAATTGGATAAATTTAGTATGGGTGAACTCGTATCAAAATGGGTAATCGGAATTTGGTAAATTTGTCTGGTTCCGAGGTGCGGATCCGGGGGTCGACTTTTGGGTCAATTTTTATAAATTAGTAAAGATTAAAACTTTATTATTCGGAATCATTCCTTATAAGTTTTATATGAACTTTGAAGTTGTTTTAGTTGATTTTGAGCCGTCAGGAGGCCTTCCTTGAGGTAAGTATCTTGCCTAACCTTGTGTGGGGGAGCTACCCCCTAGGATTGAGTCTTCTTTGTCGATTATAGTCCGTGTATGCGAGGTGACGAGTGCGTACTCGGACTTATTTGCTAATAGATTGCCCTTTTAGGATTCGTAGATCCTTATGCTATCGGTGAATGAGTTGTCATTGCTACATTTGAATCCTTGATGGTTAATTTCATCCCCTTCCTGTTTAAATTGGAATTAATTACTTTTGGATTCCTTTCGTTGACTATTCAATCTTACATGACTTAGCTGAGTATTTTACCTTTTTATCAGTATGATATATTTTCTTCATAAACTGCCTAATTGACTAGGATTAGTATTACTTGCCCGATAATTGTTTAGCAGTGATTGGAATATCTATATGTTGGTGTCAAGCATGCCCGTGAGTCGTATATTGTGATTATTTGATTCTTCCTTAAGTGCTACTTAGGTTTAGTTAGACAATTTCCCATGTTATGGTATATTCCTTGGTGTTGCCTATCACTGAGCATGGTTCAAGATGAGTTTAGTCTGTGAAGCTAATTGTCTAGGTGAGATTGTTTATAGCTGCTTCCCTTGCCGGGATCATTCGGTTTCTTTGGTTGTGAACTGAATTTATAAAATCGTTGCTATATTTGCCTTGTTTTCCCCTCGTTATGCTGCTTCTCCTTGTGCTTGGCATTCCTTTCAATGGATATTTCTTATGAGTGAGTTTTTACCATTCTTGTGATTCAAGTCTGTGTATTGATTTGCTCATCGTACCTTGCATTCTGTCCTTGTTGCTTTTACGCCTGTTGTGGCACTGTATGTTGTTTTTGTCGTATTCTGGTTGTTTTTCTCAGTTGCTGCATTGCATATTTAAATTGGGACTACAGACTAAGATTAGAGAGCTTTCCCCCTGTACTCCATCGCATATTTAAATTGGGACTACATACGAGATTCCGGGAGCTTTCCCCCTGTACTGCATTACATGACAAATTTGAGTTACGGACTGAGTTCCGGTGGTTTTATCATTGAAGAGATTTGGATCAATATATATATATATATATATATATATATATATTGAAATGTATAGCTGAAAAGCAATTATCTCCAGGAAAGGTTATGTCTGAATGACTTCTATTTCGAAAGTATATTTGAAAAGTATTTGTCTTGCAACAAAATGATATTTGAAAGAGCAGTATTCGGGAAAGTATATTTGAACACCCCGTATTTTGAAGGGACTATGCTTTAAAGATTCCTCTTTATAAAAATATAAATATACATTCAGAGAAAGTATGTTTCAAAGAAGAAACTTCTCTATTCCGAAATTATTTTATCTTTAAAGCGTTCGAAATAAACTCACGACTTAAAGGTTTTCGTTCGAAGGTTTGACCAGCTTTATTAAGTTTATTGGCTAAGGCCTGATGTGAATAAATTAATGCAGTGCTGAGTTGCTAGTGTTTTTATTGGGTTGTGATTCCCGACATTTGGCTTGTATTCTTCCATTCTCTTTGCGTATTTCTATTATGATGTCCGTTGATCGAAATTGCTGAATTTTTTTCCGTATTATTCTATCGTACCGTTAATTATATCAAAAAATCTTTAGATTGATATTATGTTTCAGTCATTCATATATTTATGCCTATTTACTTGATAGACCAGTGGTGTCTTGACTAGTCCTCGTCACTACTCCACCGAGGTTAGTCTTGATACTTACTGGGCACCGCTGTGGTGTGCTCATACTACACTTCTGCGTATTTTTGTGTGCAGATCCAGGTATCTATTGTTAGTAGTTGTGCAGGTTCATTGACAAGGAGACTCAAGGTAAACCTTTTGCTGTGTTCGCAAGCTTCAGAGTTACCTTCTAGTTTATTTCAATTGTCCTTGTATTTAGAATTAGTAGAAAGATTTTGTAGAGCTTATGACTTGTACTTACCTGGTTTTGAGAAATTGTAAACTCAGTCAAGATTTCTATTATCGATATTGTTAAAGTTTTTTTATTATTATTATTATGGTTAAATGTTAGGCTTACCTAGTCCCTAAGACTAGGTGCCGTCACGGTACCCAGCGGAGGGAAATTCGAGTCGTGACACACATACAAAATTTTCATAAATTACCTTCAATGAACAATTCCTTTAAGTTACTAAATTTATGTGATCTCAAAGAAAACCAAAATTTCATATAGCATCAACTCATAAAGCATATAATTTATTTCTAGAAACAACGCAAGGCATGATGTGGGTCCTAGACAATCCGGACATTGCATAACAGTAGATACGCACGGACTCCCGTCACCTCGTGCGTACGTAGCCCCCGCAAACAATAGCATATATTCATTTAGTTCACCTATGGGGACAATTCCCCCTCACAAAGTTAGAAAGGAGACTTACCTCACTCTGAAACTTCATAACCGGCTTCCAAGCCCTTCCGATGACTCCAATGGATGCACAACGCCACAAAAATATCAAATAATAGGCAAAGCAATGAAAATTCACTCTAATAGTCGCAACAAATTCAAATTATATAATTTTCCAACTCCGCTCAATGAATTGACCAAAATGCCCTAGGGCCCACGTGCCCGGATTCTAAAATTTATAGAAGATAAACCCTACCCGTAGCTTTACTTGTTCAAATATACAATTTACTCAAATATCCATGCTCAATTCGTGGCTAAAATCCAAATTACCAAATTTCTAGGTTTTCTTCAAATTTCCAAATTTTCCCAAAATTTTCATGTTCAAATCCATGTAATAACCTTGTATTTACTTGGAAATAAGAAACAACATACCTTGTGATCCTTGACGAAATTCCCTCCTTGAAGCTGCTCAAAATCGCCCATACCAAATGAAAATAGGAGGAGAAATGACATGATTCTCGCTTAAAAACATTTTGCCCAGGCCTCATTTCCGCACCTGCGGTCTCCTGCTCGCACCTGCGCTTCCGCAGGTGCGCCCAAACTCTCGCACCTGCGGAAGATAAACCCTACCCGTAGCTTTACTTGTTCAAATATACAATTTACTCAAATATCCATGCTCAATTCGTGGCTAAAATCCAAATTACCAAATTTCTAGGTTTTCTTCAAATTTCCCGATTTTCCCACAATTTTCATGTTCAAATCCATGTAATAACCTTGTATTTACTTGGAAATAAGTAGAAACAACTTACCTTGTGATCCTTGACGAAATTCCCTCCTTGAAGCTGCTCAAAATCTCCCATACCAAATGAAAATAGGAGGAGAAATGACATGATTCTCGCTTAAAAACATTCTGCCCAGGCCTCATTTCTGCACCTGCGCTCTCCTGCTCGCACCTGCACTTCCACAGGTGCGCCCAAACTCTCGCACCTGCGGCCTCCTCATCTCCAGCCCAAAACTCGCACCTGCGGCTCCCAAAGTCGCACATGCGGCTCCGCACCTGCGGCCAAAGTGTAACATCCCAGAAAATTTCTAAGTGTTTTAAGACCATTAAGAAGATTGACGGATGCTAATGATATCAATTCGGGTATGAACAAGTGGTAATTTGAATGATATCAATTAATCATGACAATATATGTATGAGGTTCATTAAAAATGGTTTAGGGTCTAAGAAGAGCCCTAAGACTAAGTCAAGTTGAAAAGTTTCATAATAGACTAAAATTTCAAATGTGTACGCACAAGACCTCACTTTGGACGAGCATATCTACATCTATAGGATGATTTATATGATGGAAAACCTATCAAATTAAATATATTTGAGTCTAGTTTCCAACGCATCAAATCGTTTATCATTTGGAGGTGTATACCGAAATTTATGACAATTTTACTGGACCTGCGTCAGAGCGCGGCCATGAGCGCGGCCTGAGCGCGCCCGCGCTAATCGGAAAGTTTCTGCCTCGTTAGCGCGGCCTTAGCCAAAAGTTACCTTTCATTATTTGTCTACAAGAGGTAAGCTTTCACCTTTAGACTCACATATATGTATTTATTATGGAATTATAAGTATGAATCAAGTCTTGGAACTCATGGTATGGTGATTTGAAGCCATAAATTCTCAATTTAAATGAATACCCATTGTATAGATTTAAAGTTAATTAATTGATAAAATTTTGTTGGTTGGGTGTGAATGGTTGATCACACATGTGATGTTAGGAGTATAAATTGTTAAAGAATAATGGTGGGATGATTTGTTGGTAAATTGTGGTAGTTGGGATGAGCTAATTCTATGGTTAAGGGGTGTAGTCAAATGTGCACACATAGTGTTTGATGAAATGCCTACATGAGGTGAACCCACGAATATCTTTCTAATTAAGGCTATTTTTGTTATATTTCTAAATAGATTGAAGTTGCTAGAATTTCCGAAATATTGTAGTAAGGTAAGGAAAGCTCAAGAAAGATTTGGAGCCTTTGGAAGTTGATTTGGGAGGCAAGCGCATTGCGGAATAATTTCGGGCTAGTTTTGAGGTAAGTAATGTCTTGAAATCCTGTCTTGAGGGTATGAAACCCCGACTATGCACCCTTCATGGGTCTTGAGATGAAAAGGTGGAAATTTGGAACATCTTTCCTATTTAGGCGACTATTGAGTTGCGAAACCGATTTTTAAGCCTTCGCTTAATTAGTATTTATATATTTATGATATGTTTTGGACTGTAAACCGTGTTTGGGGCCTAGTGCCGATTTGTTTACCCCTTGGGGGACTGTTTTACTGTGTTTCCTCACTTGATATGTTATGAATTACACTCAGTCTTTTCCTGATAAACTGTTTTGACACTCAGAGTATTTTGATACTATTTCTTGAAAAATGAAACAATGTTTTGGGTCGAGAACCCAGTTTGTTTATGGCCTAAGGGCTAATTGAGAGTGTCTGACTGAGTGAGGCTTTCAGGCCCATATTGTGAGGAGGCTTCCAGGCCTTATGAGTGATGTGAGGAGGCTTCCAGGCCTTATGAGTGATGTGAGGAGGCTTTCAGGCCTTATGAGTGATGTGAGGAGGTTTCCAGGCCTTATGAGTTATGTGAGGCTTCCAAGCCTTATGAGTGATGTGAGGAGGCTTCCAGGCCTTATGAGAGGTGTAAGGAGGCTTCCAGGCCTTATTTTATTATTGCGCTTGGGCTGTAGGAGCCCCTCCGGAGTCTGTAACACACCCCAAGTGAGCGCCGGTACCGATTGAGTGATGGTGATTGCCCGCGGGGCTGATACTGAGTGATTGAGGGAATGCCTGAGGGCATCTGTTCCGAGAAATGATTTTGGCCTGAGGGGCAGTGCCATGATGATTTTACTATGTTTTCGAACTATGATTTACTTCGTTTTCAAACTGAGTTTTATTGAGGATTCCATTGAGATATATTGATATTTACTTGTTTTCAAAGGATTTTGAAACTGGTTTTTGAACTTATAAAATTGTTGAATACTATTGGGTGACTTGACGTTTTACTGGTTGTTGTGAAATGGTGGATCTGTTTGTGTGCTTTATATTTCTCAGACTATGATTTCTTTTCATTACTACTGAGTTGGCGTACTAATAAAGACTCCCTGTGCCTATGTGGACAGATTCGGGTGACGGTCTGGAGCAGTAGCAGTTTTCGCTTGTTCGTTAGCGGATTTCACGGGTTTTCGAGGTAGCTGTCCAGCGTGCGCAGCTTCTCCACTTCCCTTCCTTATTATGTTCTTAGCAATTGATTCAGAGACACATATTATAATATTTTTAGCGGAGTTAGGCTTATTTATTCTTAGATGCTCATGACTATTGACTCCAGTTCCGGGAGGTTGTTTAGAGTTGTTTAGATTTCTATTGAGGCGCTAAGACTTATATAAACTATTTCTTTATTATGATTGTTGTTTATTATTGCATTGTGAACTGTTAGAATAAGAACAAGTGTGTAGTAATGTGATGGTTGGATAGCCTAGTTCCACGATAGGCGCCATCACGGCCTATTAGGATTTAGGGTCGTGACACAAAGCCTCGCAGGTGCGGTCACACCAGATGACAACAACTTCAGCTCTTCTTCAACTCCAAATTTGATCCATTAACCACTCGGAATCCACCCGAGGCCCCCGGGACCCCGTCCAATTACACCAATCTATCCCAAAACATGACACATACTTGATCGAGGCCTCAAATCACACCAAACAACATCGAATCGACGAATCGCTCTCCAATCCAAATCTTTAAGAACTTAGAATTTCAAACTTCTACATCCGACGCCGAAACCCATCAAATCATATCTGATTGACCCCAAATTTTGCACACAAGTCATATTCGACATTACGGACCTGCTCCAACTTCTGGAATCAAATTCCGTCCCCGATATCAAAATTTCCACTTTCGGTCGGATTCTTCAAAAACCTTCAAATTTCTATCTTTAGCCAAATGACTTCAAACTGACCTCCGAACATCCGAATTCACTTCTGATCGCGCTCCCAACTCCAGAATCACCATAGGAAGCTATTCCCAGACTCGAAATCCCAAACGTACTTCAATATCTCTGAAATGCGCTTCAAGCCAAACTTAGGAAATTCCTTCAAAAATGCTGACTTCCACAATATACGCTGAAACGCTCCCGGGTTATCCAAAACCCGATCCGGACATACGCCCAAGTCCGAAATCATCACACGAACCTATTGGAACCTTCTGTCTTAGCCGATTCTTCCAACTTAAGGCTTCCGAAATGAGAATTTTCCCTTTCAATCTAACTCCGAACTTCCCGAATTTCAATTCCGACCATACGCACAAGTCATAATACCTAAAATGAAGTTGTTCATGACTTCCAACTGATGAACGACGCGCTAGAGCTCAAAACGATCGGTCGAGTTGTTACATTCTCCCCCATTTAAACATACGTTCGTCCTCGAACGTGCCAAGAACTACGCTGAAGTTGTCTCAAATCCATGTTTAACACCTCGTGCACCTGCCCATGTTACCACAACCCAGTTGAGTACACTTGCTCGAACAATTCTTAAGATATCCTCCTTTATCCATACAATACGGAGACCGGAAATTCTCTGACAGGCCTGTTTCTAATATATGAACACCGTATCAACTACCACACGATGCACCAGAACACAACTGCGTACCTTTGCTGAATCATCACCATACACCGCATAATCCATCATCTAACCACAATGACGCTCCCTGAACCTTAATAGCCAAAATTCCACAAATGTGATGCTCCCAATGCCCCTTATGATATATATATATATATATATATACATCCCACTATAATGCTAACGATACCACCACAACGGAGGAGATGTGCAGAAATTTTAACCAACTGCAGAGTTAATCGAACAATGAACCTCTTCTTTTTGACAAAAATCATTACCTCATTACTAACCAAATACTGGCAATTTCCTCGTAACATACTTCACATAATCTTATAGAACTGATCCCAGATTTATGAATCTCGTCTCACCCAGCATGAACTGCTCAGACAACCAATCATCTCAGACGTGACCAACAGTCTCACACCATGCCACAATGCGCCAATAGGCCACAACTCGAACACGATACATAAGGAAATGACTCAGGAAGGGACTACTCAACTCACGAAACTAATATGAATTTTCCTCAAAATACAGGAAGTATAACATAAGAGAAATAATTATAGGATCCCTACTCAACATCACACTGCTGCGATATGCAACCCGATCTAAATAACATACCCGTGGCGGCGTGCCACCCGATCCCATCATGTGATTTACATAAGGAAATATACGCAGAGCTGAATTGCTCACTAACACAAATTACTGCATACCAGACACAAGCACGCCAAATGCATAATACCATTCTAGGGAGACTAATAGAGCCATATGCTATAAAACTCAAGCACAACTGAGGTGCGATATATAATCGGAATCCCAAAAGCCATCCTGCTCACATACCCTCATTACTACGCGGAATCTCAACACATAAGAAATTATCAAGCCGTTTCACAACTTATAGGGCGCAATCATAATATATATGAATTGACGAAGGCGGAACAACATCTGATATCCCACACCCCTCCTTGAGGAGCGCTATTCTGAAATGAACACATCTTACCCAAATGAAGCCCATGATCTTGTTTTAATCCATTCACACACTTCCAGTCGATTTTGCTTGCACTGAACTAGGCAAATAACTTCACTTGGGTCCATAACACCCCGATTTCTATCATAATACACAAGAACAACCATCATAGCCGGGAAAAACACCCCACAATCCATAATCAACTGAACCGAATGCCTTCCAGGCATAAATTCTCAATTAATCAACATTGCACTTCCTCAAACTCGGTCTAATCTCTCAATCCATTAGGTGACTACAAGTCACACTTATGCAATCTTCTCGCGGTCATGCTCTCAGGACCTACCACACAAGATAACAAGTTTGCACATCCATACCACCGACCATACTAACCCTGCAAAACCCATCAAGAACCCATGACCTGGGCACAAAACCTCCTTCACCGAATATCGATCTTAGGTGACACTGAAGATAAAACCAGCTTACTCTGGACTTTCAAATCGCTTTTTCTTGCTCCCCCGAGCTCATGACATCCTTGTTAGCACCGAACCGCAATTACTGAACCACTAATAGGGTGAAAACATCATCATATAGAAACCTCTTACTTACCTCAGTTCATAAGAATCATAACAACACACAAGTGAATTCTCACAATCACAAGACATGCAAGTCCTTAAGTAGTGGCCGGAACCGCCATAAACCTTACGGGATCCGCCTACACCTGACAGGCCATAGCACTTGAATGCTTCCAAATGAAATCTATTACGACGACCGACAAGCCCCACACACATCTGCACAAACTATAAACATACTCAATCACACCGAAGGAACTGATCAATGTCGTACATGTGCCAATTCAACCATGGCTAACCAATCTATCTTCTTTTTATCATCCTTAATTTCCTCATAGATAATAGTAACTTACTTCAACTCATAGCAAACTCAACCCTCATTCATCCCGAGTGACCTTGATTCACGAGACCATGCTGCCTAAATCCCGCAACCCGTCTCATACCCTCTTGAAAATCTTTATACAACCTAGAGTTTTATTTCCCTCACCCTCCAATACTATCCTACATGCCAAAAAATAACATAGAACATTCCAACTGTTTTTCTTTTCTTAGAAATTACGCTGCGAAAGCTCGATTCGTAATCATACTGCTGGTTGAAACCCTTAAACACCGCATTCTCTTACTTTCGAATTTACTAGGACCACCGCTGAGTCACCCACTCTGACTGGCCCTGAATACAATCAACTACAAGGCTCTTCTAGCATATTAACATGCTCTCAATGAAGCACGTGACTGAGTCACTACCCTTATAACTTGCCTATACCTTAAGCATAATCCTGAATCTTTCAAGTCTAACCCTGGTCCAACAGGGCCAACTTTAGCATACATTCCTCAAATCCCACGCACAATCACCCTTTCACTCCTTTCCCTTAGCAGTAACAACATGCTAATATGTCGAAAATCCGCAACCCCATGGGAACACCATCCTACAACCCAACTGTAGGTGGTGGGACTCCCCCACTTAGCCCGAAGCTACTCTTGCACCACTCTAGACCCTGATAAGATCCCTTCTCCTTTGTTGACATGACTTTGCTCAACCAATCCGTCCAATTCTTCCGAATTCTCTTGTTAGCATTCCCTATTTACCTAAATCCTCTAGCACCATTTACACATTTTGCCTCCTACCGATAGACACTATGATTCCTTGCAGAAACTTGACAACCACCCAACCACTAACCTACTCCCAGGAGATAACCCACCTGTGCAAATCACCAACTAACATTGTCCAACAACGCTATGCTGAACACCCTCTACAACATCAATACCCCATCCCAAGCCTGCTCTCATTCACCAACCTTGCCTGCCCGTCCGCTCCTCATGGACCTCTACTAAATGCGCTACAACATCTTCAAATTCACCGCCACATTGCATCCAGTCTTCATCCCTGACAAATCCTCTCTGTTGCATCCAACCTTCCGCTGAATAACCAACATCCCAGTTTAAGCTCGTGGACCTAATCACCGTCCACGAAAATTCTCAAATCACTGCAACTTCTCCTCAAGATAGGCAGCCGTCTTACCACTGAACTCATATGCTACGCTTCCACTCTCCCACTTTATTAAACTCATTCTCGTCAGCACTACCTGAATTCCTTCTCTTATGCCCGGCCCCTTTTATAATTTTAGTTGCCGCCTGACATTTCTCACATGACTTCCTTCATCACATGCTTCTTAATTGCGGCCTCAATTCTATATCATTCTCTACAATACCTAAACCATAAGATTACCATAACTTCGACTCCCCGAAGATCATCTTCCTCGAGCTACCTTAATTAGAAATATGTAATGACCCAGTCGGTTGTTTTGAATATTACAACCCCGTTCCCTTAAATAAAACATTCCATAGCGACTACTCATGCTTTATGACTTGTGGGAGCGGGTAGTTCAGGAATTGGAAATGATTTGAGTGCTTTAGGAACACTTGGTTCCTTAAGGTTGGCCTATTTGACCGAGTTTGACTTCGGTCAACACGTTGAGCAAACGACCTCGGAATTGAGATCAGACAGCTCTATTAGCTTTGTATGATGATTTCGGACTTGGGCGTATCTTCGTCTCGGGTTTTTGATGACCCGGGAGCGTTTCGGCGCCCGAAATGGAAATCAGTATTTCCTTGAGTTTGGAATTTGGCTTGGAATAGGACTTTATGCTGTCGAGGTCTGAACGGATTTTCGAGACCGAGAATAGTTCTGTATAGTCATTTATGACTGGTCTGCAAAATTTGAAGTCATTCCGGGTAGTATAGACCCGTTCGGCGCAATGAAATGAAATCTAGAATTTCAAAGTTCTTATCTTATGATTTTAGGGGTTTTGGAGGGTGATATTGAGTTCTAGAATTGTTATGAGTGTTCCGTAGGATCGAGCAAGTCCGTATATTGATTTGGGACTTGTTGATATATTTTGTCGGGGGCTCGGGTGGGCCTAGGTGCCTCCCGGACCCCGCACGAGGCCAAAAACCAGCAAGAATCATTTCTGGTGCACAACAACTGGTGTCATCGCCGGTACGGTTTCCTAGCCGCAAGTGCGGGACCGCACCTGCAGTCCCAGCCTCGCAAGTGCGACCCCCAACGCAAGCGCGACCAATCTTCCGCAGGAGCAGGACCGCTAGTGCGACTCCCAACTCCGCAGGTGCGAGCTTAGGGTCCCAGGCCCTTTTCCGCAGGGGCGATCATTTTCTCGCAGGTGCGAGACCGCTCCTGCAATCCCAAGGTCGCAGGTGCGGAAACCCCTGTTGGCAACCCCCTTTAAATGTCCAAATTGCGGGACTTCTTCATTTTTATCCATCTCCAACCTCCATTAAAGGACCCCAAGAGCTGAGAACCCATTTCTTCGACCAAGTTCCACTAGAGGTAAGTGACTTCACTCCTTTTTTTCTAATTTAATTCGTGAATTGTGAAAGAAATTTACTACTAATCCTAGAAAATTCTAGGTTTTTAATGATAAATTGGGATTTGGGGAAAAATTGTGAATTATCAATTTGAGACCATGAAATCTTGTATAAGTCACATGGTTATGATCCTTAGACTTCGGGAAATCGACTCCTTCGAGAATTTTCGAAACCCGAACGTGTGGTCCCGGGATCAAAATTCAAAGTTTCTACAAGAACACCTAATTTTGGGATTTCCTTTCTAATTCTCCTTCTTTGAACTTAATATGATATGATTATTCTATATTTGGCTAGTTGCGAGCCGTCGAGAGTAGATTTCGGAGATTCGGGCACATCCTTTATCCGATCCTTGATCCGAGGGGTGATTTCGTCGAGGTGAGTCTCCTTTCCAAACTTGTAAGGGGGGTATGTCCCCGTAGGTTCCTTGTTTGCTATGTGTACAATTTGTGGGGGCCGCGTACGTACCAAGTGACGAGAGTCCGTACGTGGCGACTATATTGCTATGTCGGGTAGCCGTAGGACTCACGAGCATGCCATTATGTGCCTTATTTGGAACATCGTATGTATTATAAATTGTGTTTATTGTTGAATTGACATGAAGGAAGTGAAATATGATGATGTAAATCCTAATTGGCCATCAGTGATATGATATTGACACAATCTTGTGGAGTTACGGTTGAGTCGGTACCCTTAGGTACTTATATATGAATACTATTGATTATCAGGTTCGCACACGAGTCGCAAGCATGATGCACGACCGTGGGAATCTTATTATTATCGAGTCAGCACACGAGTCGCGCGCATGATGCCCGACCGTGGGAAGCTTATAACCTCAGTCCTTATGACCTCCCTTATGACTCCGACTGGTTGTCTTGTCCGTGTCGGTATATGCACACTTGAGTCTGGATCACATATGACTGGATTGGCAGTTATTGTTGAATAAGAGAAATCGGTACTTGGGATTCTTACTTGTATTACACTATGTGTACATGTACTTGCTGCTTACTGCTTCGCATGCCTATTGCATTATGCCATATCTCAGTTTTATATTATGTTGCTAGACCTTAGTGAGTTGTCATTTGACCTCTCGTCACTACTCCTTCAAGTTTAGACGGGATACTCACTGGGTACATATTTATTTATGTACTCATGCTGCACTTTCTTTCTTTTCTGTACTTGATTGTACAGGTCCCGAGGCCGGTGTTTCTTGTTAATATACCAGTGATAGATCCTGAGCTACTAGACTTGACTCCACGGTGAGCTGCTTTACTTCTGGCGGTCTTCCAGCAGTGCCCTGGAGTTCCCTCTTCTTATCTTCCCGTCTACTTGTTCAGACATTGGAATTGTATTTATTATTATCTTTTGTATATTAGGTTAGTTGCCCGTGACACTCGTGACACTAAGTTCCTGGCACACACGTAGTGTATATTTTAGGTTTTGAGGCTGTATATCTATGTATACAAGAACACCTAATTTTGGGATTTCCTTTCTAATTCTCCTTCTTTGAACTTAAAATGATACGATTATTCTATATTTGGCTAGTTGCGAGCCGTTGAGAGTAGATTTCAGAGATTCGGGAGCATCCTTGATTCGATCCTTGATCCGAGGGGTGATTTCGTCGAGGTGAGTCTCCTTTCAAAACTAGCAAGGGGGAAATGTCCCCGTAGGTTCCTTGTTTTCTATGTGTACATGTTGTGGGGGTCGCGTACGTACCAAGTGACGAGAGTCCATACGTGGCGACTATATTGCTATGTCGGGTAGTCGTAGGACTCACGAGCATGCCATTATGTGCCTTATTTGGACCATCGTATGTATTATAAATTGTGTTTATTGTTGAAATGACATGAAGGAAGTGAAATATGATGATGTAAATCCTAATTGGCCATCAGTGATATGATATTGACACAATCCTGTGGAGTTACGGTTGAGTCGGTACCTGTAGGTACTTATATATGAATACTATTGATAATCGAGTTAGCACATGAGTCGCAGGCATTATGCGCGACCGTGGGAAGCTTATTATTATCGAGTCAGCATACGAGTCGCGGGCATGATGCGCGATCGTGGGAAGCTTATTATTATAGAGCCAGCACACGAGTCGCAGGCATGATGCGCGACCGTGGGAAGCTTATTATTATCGAGTGAGCACACGAGATACAGGCATGATTCGCGATCGTGGGAAGCTTATAACCTCAGTCCTTATGACTCCGGCCGGTTGTCTTGTCCGTGTCGGTATATGCACACTTGAGTCTGGATCACATATGACTGGATTGGCAGTTATTGTTGAATAAGAGAAATCGGTACTTGGGATTCTTACTTGTATTACACTATGTGTACATGTACTTGCTGCTTACTACTTCGCATGCCTATTGCATTATGCCATATCTCAGTTTTATATTATGTTGCTAGACCTTAGTGAGTAGTCATTTGACCTCTTGTCACTACTCCTTCGAGTTTAGACGGGATACTCACTGGGTACATATTTATTTATGTACTCATGTTGCACTTTCTTTCTTTTCTGTACTTGATTGTACAGGTCCAGAGGCCGGTGCTTCTGGTTATTATACCGGTGATAGATCCTGAGCTACTAGACTTGACTCAATGGTGAGCTTCTTTACTTCTGGCGGTCTTCCAGTAGTGCCTTGGAGTTCCCTCTTCTTATCTTCCCGTCTACTTGTTTAGATAGTGGAATTGTATTTATTATTATCTTTTGTATATTAGGTTAGTTGCCCGTGACACTCGTGACACTAAGTTCCTAGCACACACGTAGTGTATATTTTGGGTTTTGGGGCTGTATATCTATGTATATGGTTTATCTTGGCCAGGCATTTGTTATGTTTTTGCTATCGTATCCAGCAAATATCATGTTTAGTCATTTTAAATTGGTAATTGTTGACTCGTTCAAAGTAAATGGGAAGGATAACACTTAGTGTAATTCATGTTGGCTTGCCTAACCCGTTGTTGGGCGCCATCGCGGCCTGAATTCGGATTTGGGTCGTGACAACGTGGTATCAGAGCTTTAGGTTTACGTAGTCTCACGAGTCACGGGCAGACCCAGTAGAGTCTTGCGGATCGGTACGGAGACATTTGTACTTATCTTCAGGAGGCTATAGGGTGATAAGAAACTCCACTTCATTCATATCCTATCGTGCAGTTGATGATATACTCAAATTTGTTCTTCTATTCTCCCACAGATGGTGAGGACGCGTGCTTCACATGTTCCTAATCCGGGAGAGGTTGCTACCCCCACCACTCGAGGTCATGGTAGGGGCAGGGGTCGGGCACCTGCCCGAGTTAGAGGATGAGGGCGTCCCAGAGCTGTACCAGTTGCACCATTTGAGGATCCTATTATTGAGGAGCAGGATGAGTTGCCTCCAGTTGCTCCTGCTCCAGCAGACTTTATGGCGGCGCCAGGTTTCCAAGAGGTCATGGGCCGCATGTTGAGGTTCATGGACACTATATCCCCGGCAGGTGTACTTCCAACAGACCCTGCCACTTCCCAGGTGGGAGGAGGAGTTCAGACCCCTACCGCACATGCTACAGGACCAGCAGCAACAACACATCACACTCAAAGTACCCCGCCCGTGGGTGGAGTTAAGCTATAGTAGCACAGCCAGAGCCCAGGCCAGTTGCAGAGGGCGACCAGCATAAGATGCTTGACAGATGGACTCGACTTCGCCCTCAAGCCTTCGGGGGTGAGCGGGGTGAGGACGCCCAGGATTTCATCGACAGGTGCAGGGACAGACTGCACAATATGAGGATATTGGAATCACACGGGGTAGATTTCACTACCTTTCAGTTAGAGGGCAGAGCTCGCCGCTGGTGGCAGTCATATATCCTTAGCAGGCCAGCAGATTCCCCTCCTATCACTTGGAGTCAGTTTATTCAGCTATTTTTGGATAGGTACCTTCCACCGTCTGAGAGGGAGGAGCTTCGGGGTCAGTTTGAGAGGTTAGAGCAGGGGCAGATGTCCGTGACTGATTAAGAGGCGAGAATGTTAGAGTTATCCCGCCATGCTCTCATGATATTTCCTACTGATGCCGAGAGGGTGCGGCGATTCGTGGCAGGCTTACATCCAGGTATCAGGACCTCCATGGCCAGAGAGGTAGAGATGGGTACACCATATCAGCTTGTAATCGAGATAGCTCGACGGATTGAGGGTTACCGTCTGAGGAGCAGGGAGCAGGGTCAGCAGGGCCAGATTTACAGGTGACTTCAGGGGTGCTCCAGCCAGGAGCAGGGGTCCGTTTGGAGGAGGTCAGTCTAGTAGGCCTTATTATGTAGCGCCTTCATTACCTCACGGGGGTGTTTCAGCGAGGCCTCAGTTCAGTGCCATGTCAGAGCACTCCTACCGTCCTCCAGCCATTCACAGTCCATCCCGTGGCTACTCCAGCCGTCAGAGATCCTCCGGTTCCTATTTCAGTGATGTGACAGATGATTCTGATTGCACTCCAGCCATTCGGGACTCTTACTCTTCAGGCCAGCAGGATATTTCACATTTGAGATGTTACGAGTGCGGGGCCTTAGGCCACGTGAAGAGAGATTACCTTTTTTTTAGGGGCAAGGCCGTACAACAGAGTCACCAGCCTATGGGTACAGCACTAGTAATTCGACCACCTAGGGATGAAGGTCGGATTGGCAGGGGTTGTCCTAGAGGGGGAGGCCAGTCAGGAGGGGGACATTCAGCTCCAGCTCGTCCTGGGGGAGCTCAGTCGTCGGGTGCTTCAGCCAGATTTTGTGTTATTCCATCTAGGGCAGACGCAGTGGCCTCAAACGCTGTGATTACAGGTATTATTTCAGTCTGTGGTAGAGAGGCTTCAATGTTACTTGATCCAGGGTCTACATATTCATATGTTTCAGCATTATTTGCCCATTCTCTGGATGTTACCCGTGAGTCTTTGGGTTCTCCTTTGTATGTGTCCACTCCTATGGGCGATTCTGTGGTGGTAGACCGGGTCTACCGATCTTGTGTGATCACTTTTTGTGGGCTTGAGACCAAAGCCGACCTGTTGTTGCTTGATATGGTTGATTTCGAGGTTATTTTGGGCATGGATTGGTTATCTCCTTATCATGCTTTGTTGGATTTCCATGCCAAGATAGTTACGTTAGCCATGCCTGAGTCGCCGAGATTGGAGTGGAGGGGTTGTTCAATTAGTGCGTTTAGCAGGGTCATTTCTTTTATGAAGGCTCGGCACATGGTCGAGAAAGGGTGTTTGTCTTACCTTGCTTATGTGCGGGACACCACCGCCGAGTCTCCTACCATCCATTCAGTGCCTGTTGTTCGAGAGTTTCCAGATGTGTTTCCTTCAGACCTTCCAGGCATGCCTCTAGATCGAGATATAGAGTTCTGTATTGATTTGGCTCCAAACACTCAGCCTATTTCCATTCCTCCTTATTGTATGGCTCCTAAGGAGCTAAAGGAGTTAAAGGAACAACTTGAGGAGTTGTTGGCCAAGGGGTTCATTAGGCCGAGTGTGTCTCCCTGGGGTGCTCCAGTTTTGTTTGTGAAGAAGAAGAATGGGTCCATGTTCATGTGTATTGATTACCGCCAGCTGAATAGGGTCAATTTCAAGAACAAGTACCCTCTGCCGCGCAGTGATGATTTGTTTGACTAGTTGCAGGGTGCTCGTGTATTCTCTAAGATCGATCTGAGATTGGGGTATCACCAGTTGAGGATAAGGGCTTCATATGTTCCGAAGACTGCATTTCGCACCAGATATGGCCATTATGAGTTTCTAGTGATATTTTTCGGTTTGACTAATGCCCCAGCAACATTTATGGATTTGATGAATAGGGTATTCAGGCCGTATATTGACTCCTTCGTTATTGTTTTCATTGATGATATATTGATCTACTCACAGAGTCTGGGTGAGCATGAGCAGCATTTGAGAGCTGTGCTTCAGACCTTGCGAGAACAGAATCTATATGCTAAGTTCTCCAAGTGCGAGTTTTGGCTAGAGTCTGTGGCATTTCTGGGGCACGTGGTATCCGGAGAGGGTATCAAGGTTGATCCTCAGAAGATCGAGGCAGTTCAGAGTTGGCCGCGTCCTACCTCAGCTTCAGATATCAGAAGTTTTCTGAGCTTAGCAGGCCACTACCGTCGATTCGTGGAGGGGTTTTCTTCTATTGCAGCCCTATTGACCAGATTGACTCAGAAAAATGCCTCGTTTCGATGGTCCAATGATTGTGAGGTGAGTTTTCATAAGCTCAAGTCGGCATTGACCTCAGCGCCAGTTCGGTCATTGCCTTCTGAGTCAGGGATGTATACTGTATATGGTGACGCTTCACGCGTCGGGTTAGGATGTGTGTTGATACAGGATGGCATGGTTATCGCTTATGCTTCACGCCAACTGAAGGTTCATGAAAAGAATTATCCTGTGCACGACTTGGAGTTGGCAAAAATTGTTCATGCTTTGAAGATCTGGCGGCATTACTTGTACGGCGTGTCTAGTTTGCAGCATCTTTTTAAGCAGAGGGACCTTAATCTGAGACAACGAAGGTGTCTTGAGTTGTTAAAGGAGTATGATCTCACTATTCTGTATCACCCGGGCAAGGAGAATGTAGTAGCGGATGCTTTGAGCAGGAAGGCAGTTAGTATGGGTAGTTTGTCTTACATTGAAGCTGAGGAGAGACCTTTATCCTTGGATATTCAATCCTTGGCCAATCGCCTGGTGAGATTGGACCTTATAGAGCCTCGTCGAGTTCTAGCTCATGTGGTTGCTCAGTCTTCATTATTGGGAGAGATCAAGGCTCGACAGTTTGACGATATATATTTAGCACAACTTTAGGATACCGTGGTCCAGGGTAGGGCCAAGGATGTTGCCTTGGGCGAGGATGGTGTTCTGAGACTCCAGGGCAGATTGTGTGTTCCTGATATTGATGGCCTGAGGGAGAGGATTCTAGCGAAGGCGCACAGTTCTCGGTATTCTATTCATCCAGGGGCATTAAAGATGTATTGTGATTTGAAGCAGTATTTCTGGTGGAGACGGATTAAGAGGGACATTGTTCAGTATGTGGCCAGGTGTCTTAATTGCTAGCAGGTTAAGTACAAGCACCAGAGACCAGGAGGCTTGTTTCAGTGGATGCCCATTCCCGAGTGGAAATGGGAGAGCATCACCATGGACTTCGTAGTTGGCTTGCCTCGAACTTTGCGGAAGGCTGATGTGGTTTGGGTCATCGTGGATAGATTGACCAAATCGGCGCATTTACTTCATGTGGCTACCACCTACACTTCAGAGAGGCTGTCTTACATTTACATGAGAGAGATTGTCCGACTGCATGGTGTGTCGGTGTCTATTATATCAGATCGAGGTCCTCAGTTCACCTCGCACTTCTGGAGAGCTTTGCACAGTGATATAGACACTGAGATCGACCTTAGTTCAGCATTTCACCCTCAGACCAATGGCCAGTTAGAGCGTACAGTTCAGATATTGGAGGATATGCTTAGAGCTTGTGTGATTGATTTTGGGGGTCAGTGGAAACAGTTCTTGTCTTTGGCGGAGTTTGCATACAATAATAGCTATCAGTCCAGCATCGAAATGGCTCCATTTGAGGCTTTATATGGTCGACGATGTCGTTCTCCGATTGGGTGGTTCGAGCCTGGCGAGGCCAAGTTATATAGCACAGATCTAGTAAGAGATGCCTTGGAGAGAGTGAAGGTGATTCAGGAGAGGCCTCGCACAGCTCAGTCCAGGAAGAAGAGTTACGCAGATCAGCGGGCGCGTGATATAGCATTCATGGAGGGAGACAAGGTTCTGCTGAAGGTTTCCCGATGAAGGGCGTTATGAGATTCGGGAAGAAAGGAAAGTTGAGCCCCGGATTTATTGGCCATTTCGAGGTATTGAAGCAGGTTGGTGAGGTTGATTATGAGCTTGCTTTACCTCCAGCCTTATCAGGTGTTCATCCAGTTTTCAACGTATCCATGCTTCAGAGGTATCACGCCGACTTCTCTCACGTGATTGACTATAACACTATTCAGTTAGACAGGCAGTTGAGTTATGAGGAGGAGCCAGTGGCCGTTATTGATAGGCAGGACCGCCAGTTGAGGTCCAAGACAGTTTCTGCGGTTAAGGTCCAGTGGAGGGGCCAACCAGCCGAGGAGGCGACTTAAGAGTCCGAGCAGGACATGCGAAGCAAATATCCACAACTATTCAGCACTCCAGGTACGATTCTAGACCCGTTCGAGGACGAACGTCTGTTTAAGAGAGGGAGAATGTAACGACCCAGTCGGTAGTTTTGCGTATTACGACCCCGTTCCCTTAAATAAAACATTCCATAGAGACTACTCGTGCTTTATGACTTGCGGGAGCGGGTAGTTCGGGAATTGGAAATGATTTGAGTGCTTTAGGAACACTTGGTTCCTTAAGGTTGGCCTATTTCGCCAAGTTTGACTTCGGTCAACATGTTGAGAAAACGACCTCGAAATCAAGTTCAGACAGCTCCATTGGCTTCGTATGATGATTTCGGACTTGGGCGTATCTTCGTCTCGGGTTTTCGCTGACCCAGGAGCGTTTCGGCACCCGAAATGGAAATCAGTATTTCCTTGAGTTTGGAATTTGGCTTGGAACTGGACTTTATGTTATCAAGGTCCGAACGGAATTTCGGGACCAGGAATAGTTATGTATAGTCATTTATGACTGGTCTGCAAAATTTGAAGTCATTCCGGGTAGTATAGACCCGTTCGGCGCAACGAAATGAATTCTAGAATTTCAAAGTTCTTAAGTTATGATTTTAGGGGTTTTGGAGGGTGATTTTGAGTTCTAGCATTGTTATGAGTGTTCCGTAGGCTCGAGCAAGTAAGTATATTGATTTGGGACTTGTTGGTATATTTTTACAGGGGCTCGGGTGGGCCCAGGTGCCTCCCGGACCCCGTACGAGGCCAAAAACCAGCAAGAATCATTTATGGTGCACAGCAGCTGGTCTGACCGCACGTGCGATTGCCCAGCCGCAGGTGCGGGACCGCACCTGCGGTCCCAGCCTCGAAGGTGCGACGCGCGACCAATCTTCCGCAGGAGCAGGACCGCTGGTGCGGCTCCCATCTCCGCAGGTGCGAGCCCAGGGTCCTAGGCCCTTTTCCGCATGGGCGATCATTTTCTCGCAGGTGCGAGACCGCACCTGCGGTCCCAAGGTCGCAGGTGCGGAAACCCCGGTTGGCAGCCCCCTTTAAATGTCCACATTACGGGACTTCTTCATTTTTATCTATCTCCAACCTCCATTAAAGGACCCCAAGAGCTGAGAAACCATTTCTTCGACCAAGTTCCACTAGAGGTAAGTGACTTCACTCCTTTTTTTCTAATTTAAATCGTGAATTGTCAAAAGAAATTTACTACTAATCCTAGAAAATTCTAGGTTTTTATTGATAAATTGGGATTTGGGAAAAATTTGTGACTTATCCATTTGAGACCATGAAATCTTGTATAAGTCACATGGTTATGATCCTTAGACTTCGGGAAATTGACTCCTTCGAGAATTTTCGAAACCCGAACGTGTGGGCCCGGGGTTAAAATTCCAAATTTCTACAAGAACACCTAATTTTGGGATTTCCTTGTTAATTCTCCTTCTTTGAACTTAAAATGATGCGATTATTCTATATTTGGCTAGTTGCGAGCCGTCGAGAGTACGGAGATTCGGGCGCATCCTTGATACGATCCTTGATCCGAGGGGTTATTTCGTCGAGGTGAGTCTCCTTTCCAAACTTGTAAGGGGGAAATGTCCCCGTAGGTTCCTTGTTTGCTATGTGTACATGTAGTGGGGGCCGCGTACGTACCAAGTGACGAGATTCCGTATGTGGAGACTACATTTCTATGTCGGGTAGCCGTAGGACTCACGAGCATGCCATTATGTGCCTTATTTGGACCATCGTATGTTTTATAAATTGTGTTTATTGTTGAAATGACATGAAGGAAGTGAAATATGATGATGTAAATCCTAATTGTCCATCAGTGATATGATATTTACACAATCCTGTGGAGTTACGGTTGAGTCGGTACCCGTAGTTACTTATATATGAATACTATTGATTATCGAGTCAGCACACGAGTCGCAGGCATGATGCGCGACCGTGTGAAGCTTATAATTATCGAGTCAGTACACGAGTCACGGGCATGATGCGCGACCGTGGGAAGCTTATTATTATCGAGTCAGCACACGAGTCGCAGGCATGATGCGCGACCGTGGGAAGCTTATTATTATCGATTCAGCACACGAGTCGCAGGTATGATTCGCGATCGTGGGAAGTTTATTGTTATCAAGTCAGCACACAAGTCGCAGGTATGATTCGCGGTCGCGGGAAGCTTATAACCTCAGTCCTTATGACCTCCCTTATGAATCCGGCCGGTTGTCTTGTCCATGTCGGTATATGCACACTTGAGTCTGGATCACATGTAACTGGATTGGTAGGTATTGTTGAATAAGAGAAATCGGTTCTTGGGATTCTTACTTGTATTACATTATGTGTTCATGTACTTGCTGCTTACTGCTTCGCATGCCTATTGCATTATGCCATATCTCAGTTTTATATTATGTTGCTGGATCTTAGTGGGTAGTCATTTGACCTCTCGTCACTACTCCTTCGAGTTTAGACGGGATACTCACTGGGTACATATTTATTTATGTACTCATGTTGCATTTTCTTTCTTTTTTGTACTTGATTGTACAGGTCCCAAGGCCGGTGATTCTGGTTATTATACCGGTGATAGATCCTGAGCTACTAGACTTGACTCCACGCTGAGCTGCTTTACTTCTAGCGGTCTTCCAGTAGTGCCATGGAGTTCCCTCTTCTTATCTTCCCGTCTACTTGTTCAGACAGTGGAATTGTATTTATTATTATCTTTTGTATATTCGGTTAGTTTCCCGTGACACTCGTGACACTAAGTTCCTAGCACACACGTAGTGTATATTTTGGGTTTTGGGGTTGTATATCTATGTATATGTTTTATCTTGGTCCGACATTTGTTATGTTTTTACTATCGTATCCACCTAATATCATGTTTAGTCATTTTAAATTGGTAATTGTTGACTCGTTCAAAGTAAATGGGAAGGATAACACTTAGTGTAATTCATGTTGGCTTGCCTAACCCGCTGTTGGGCGCCATCGCGACCTAAATTCGGATTTGGGTCGTGACAAAACGCTCATTCAATACTTTGAACACCGCACACCACGGTCTATGATAGCCGCTTATTCAATACTATTTAACCACACTTTGAACCAATGCAACCAAAGAAACCATAGCACCGACGAGCTTATCACATTCCATTCGACTAATGACGACAATATCACAACACAGGTGAATATTCCACCTCAATTGAATACACCAAGTCTTACTACTTTATCAATCCAAATCGGACCATTCATAGTCCAAATACCTTTCCTCTGCCGGAACTAAAATACCGAAATCTCGAAATCCCTCCCTGAGAAGACCTCCCTTCAAACAATTCATCACCCCAACACATGGGCAAGCATTCTATCTCCACCCCCACATCGCGCGATAACCAATCATAAACATCATAACAATCCTAGCACAGCCTCAAAGTTCTCAGAAACACAGCAACCGAGTTGAAACAACATAATATTCTTCTGCAGGGCAACAACAACAGCCCTAACCAACTACACATGGAAAACATCTAGCACCATATCCGTAGCACTATTTCAATTCCTCAAATCCACGTTTCATAGCAATCTCTTCGCGACGTATAAGATTGAGTAGGAAGAAACATAGTCATAAGCCTCAAAGGAATCGAATCGCACGATGAGGAATCAAGAAGGAAAGTACTCCTAACAGCCATGTAGCCTCTCGAAGATAAGTACAGACGTCTCCGTACCGATCCGCAAGACTCTACTAGACTTGCTCATGACTCGTGAGACCTAAGGGAACCTAGCACTCTGATACCATGTTGTCACGACCCAAAATCTATAAGGTCGTGATGGCACCGGACAGCACTGTCAGGCAAGCCAATCATTAACTAATTTAAAATAAATTCCTGTTTCAACATTTTCACAATCATTACCTTTCACTTTAATACATAATAAATAGATGAACTCCAATTAAGTAAAAACAACAGTCTATTTTCCACTTTAATAAAATGCATCCCAAATACATCCCAGAACCCGGTGTCATAAGTACATGAGCAATTTCTAAGACTTTTTACAAAATACTACAAAGCTTGTCCGAAATACAAGTTGGACAAGGAATTTAGAATAAAATAAATACAATACATAGAGGAAGACTCGGCCGGCTGCGGATCGCCTCGGATGATGCACCTCGCCTAAGTCTCCAAAACCAGCCCCATCGCTATAAAAGTACCTCTGAAACAAAATGCACAGCAAGTGTAGCATGAGTACGAAAACAACGTGTACTCAGTAAGTACCCCGCCTAACCTCGGAGAGGTAGTGACGAGAGGTCGACTTGACACTTACTAGGGTCCAATAATATAATTTAACAATATGTGACAACAGCAAAAGGCATACGAGGGTAATAAAATCAGTAAACTTTAAAAGTAACTACAATGCAATAAACACTGGAAGTAAATAAATAAGTTCTACTTAGTCTTTGCCCAAAATATCTGTCAAGTCATTATCCATGAAATAATTTATCAATTTACGTCCTTAAGACAATTTAACAATTCAGGTCACAAGTGGTATATCATATGTATATATCTGTGTAGGAAATGCTGAGGGTCGTTCGGCCCGAACTAACAATAAAAGTAAATTGTGCACTGCCGAGGGTCGAACGACCCGAACCATAAGTGCATCTCTGCCATAAAATGATCATATTTATGCACTGCCGAGGGTCGAACGGCCTGAACCATAAGTTCATCTTTCAATACTGTCGTGGCGTACGATCCGCTCCCATGAGAGTGGGGAAAATAATACTCCGCTAGCGAAATGTAAATTGCGAAGCGGACACATGCACATACAATATTTCATAAATTACCTTCAATGAACAATTCCTTTAAGTTACTAAATTTCTGTGTTCTCAGGGAAAACCAAAATTTCATATAGCATCAATTCATAAAGCATATAATTTATTTCTAGAAACAACGCAAGGCATGATGTGGGTCCTAGACTACCCGGATATTGCATAACAGTAGCTACGGACTCCCGTCACCTCGTGCGTACATAGCCCCAGCAAACAATAGCATATATTCATTTAGTTCACCTATGGGGACAATTCCCGCTCACAAATTTAGAAAGGAGACTTACCTCGCTCCGAAACTTCATAACCGGCTTCCCAGTGCTTATGATGACTCCAATGGATGCACAATGCCCCAAAACTACCAAATAATGGGCAAATCAATAAAAATTCACTCTAATACTCTCAACAAATTAAAATTATATAATTTCCCAACTCCGCTCAATGAATTGACCAAAATGCCATCTAGCCCACGTGCCCGGATTCCGAAATTTCTCGAAGATAAACCCTACTCGTAGCTTTACTAGTTCAAATATACAATTTACTCAAATATCCATGCTCAATTCGTGGCTAAAATCCAAATTACCAAATTTCTAGGTTTTCTTCAAAATTTTCAATTTTCCCACAATTTTCATGTTCAAAACCATGTAATAACCTTGTATTTACTTGGAAATAAGTAGAAACAACTTACCTTGTGATCCTTGACAAAATTCCCTCCTTTAAGCTGCTCAAAATCTCCCATACCAAATGAAAATAGGAGGAGAAATGACATGATTCTCGCTTAAAAATATTTTACCCAGGCCTCATTTTCGCACCTGCGGTCTCCTGGTCGCACCTGCGCTACCGCAGGTGCACCCAAACTCTCGCACCTACGACCTCCTCAGCTCCAGCCCAAAAGTCGCACCTGCGGCCAAATCCTTGCAGGTGCCGTCACATCAGATGACAGCAACTTCAGCTCTTCTTCAACTACAAATTTGATCCGTTAACCACTCGGAATCCACCCGTGGCCCCCGGGACCCCGTCCAATTAAACCAATCTATCCAAAAACATGACACAGACTTGATCGAGGCCTCAAATCACACCAATCAACATTGAAACGACGAATCGCTCTCCAATCCAAATCTTTAAGAACTTAGAATTTCAAACTTCTACATCCGACGCCGAAACCCATCAAATCATATCTGATTGACCCAAAATTTTGCACACAAGTCATATTCGACATTACGGACCTGCTCCAACTTCTGGAATCAAATTCTGTCCCTGATATCAAAATTTCCACTTCCGGTCGGATTCTTCAAAAACCTTCAAATTTCTATCTTTAGCCAAATGACTTCAAACTGACCTCCGGACATCCGAATTCACTTCCGATCGCGCTCCCAACTCCAGAATCACCATAGAAAGCTATTCCCAGACTCAGAATCCCAAACGAACATCAATATATCTGAAATGCACTTCAAGCCAAACTTAGGAAATTCCTTCAAAAATGTTGACTTCCACAATATACGCCGAAACGCTCTCGAGTTATCAAAAACCAGATCCGGACATACGCCCAAGTCCGAAATCATCACACGAACCTGCTGGAACCTTCAAATCCTGATTTCGAGGTTGTTTACTCCAAATTCTAGTCTTAGCCAATTTTTCCAACTTAAGGCTTCCGAAATGAGAATTTTCTCTTTCAATCTAACTCCGAACTTCCCGAATTTCAATTCCGACCATATGTACAAGGCATAATACCTGAAATGAAGTTGTTCATGACTTCCAACCGTTGAACGACGTGCTAGAGCTCAAAACGACCGGTCGGATCATTACATGAACAGTCTTACATGTTGTAATAGCCACCATGTTTTAGTCTAGTTTCACATGTCTACTTGTCTTATTTGCAACTTGTACTACATGTTTAGTTGAATTACCTACCTTCTTAATTCTGTATTCATTATTTGACTGTGAGATTCATTACTTGAAATTTTCCATCCTCGAAATATCTTGCCGTTAAGTTTGGTTGTTTGCACGAGACTTTGTCGTGTTGTTGTTACTATTTGCACGAGGTTTCTGTCATGTCGTTCCTACTATTGATACACATGTAGTGGTATAAGGTCTGGGTGTTGAAATGCATGCGTTGAGATAAGGTGGGCATGATACGCGCGGCCAGTAGGGGAACTACTAGAAGCCATGCGGTGTGATAAGGTGGGCTAAAACGCGGGGTACTATTTCGGGAAAATGATTTTTAAAATAAAATGTAAAGGCCCCTGCGGTGATATAAGAAACAATTGTGAGTTACTTTTATGATTTGGGACTATGAAATGGTACCTCGGGAGTGCCACGATTGATCTTCTTTATTTGATGTATTGTTTGGTTATTGTTTCCTTAACTTTTAAAATTCTTATTTTCCTTTCGTGTTGTATTAGTTTTTCCTTGATTATATGTTGTTACTTCCCGTAAATTCTTTATGTCCAGTAGGGCCTTGACCTAACCACGTCACTATTCTACTGAGGTTAGGCTTGTCATTTACTGGTACCATTGTAGTGTACTTATACTACGCTTTTGTATTTGTTTTGTGCAGATCCAGGTACATCCAATAGGCCTTGGTTTTAGTGTGTGAGACTTGCTTTGATGGCTTCAAGGTGCACCTGCCTGCGTTCGTAGGCCTCCGAGTCCCCTTCTACCATGTTCTTCCTTGTTTCTTTATATTTTTGTTGACATTGATGTATAGGATTGTTTGGAATTGTATCTAGAGCTTCTGAATTATATCTCACCAGGTTTTGGGAATTGTACATATTGGGTTTACAGTTTATTTACGATATAGTTGGAGTATTGAAATTCTAAGCTCTTATTTATTATTTCAGCATGTTGTTTAGACTGACCTTGTCTTAGAGACTAGGTGTCGTCACGACATCCTACAGAGGGAAATTGGGGTCGTGACATTTTGGAGGAACAATTGGTTATATATAGCAACACGAATAATTTAACCAAAGTAAATATTATTCAACTTACTCACAAAAGAAAAATAATTATAGCCATATTATATATATATATATATATAATATGGNAATTCCGAGGTCCCAAGTTCGAGAAATGAATTTTTGAAAAATATATTATTTTTTGAAAAATATAAAGGTTTTTAAAAATGAAATTCTATGTGAAACCTGTGGTATTGGGGCCGTATTATGGTTCCGGAACCCAGTACAGGTCATATATATTATATTTGCTATGTCTGTGAAATTTGGTAAGGAACGGAATCCATTTGACGTGATTCGGACCTAAATTTGCAAAAGTGAGGTTTAAAGAAAGTTGTGAGAAATCTTATCGATTTTGAGACCTAATTCGATGTTTCCTATGTTATTTTGGTGATTTGATTACACGAATAAGTCTGTAGGGTATTTTCGAGGTTGTGTGCACTATTGGTTTGGGGTTCCGAGGGCCCGGGAAATTTTCGAGTAGGTCTCGGGGTGTGCTAGACAAAATCGCAACTGTTGCAGGTTCAGAGACTTTCAAATATCTGAACCTACCAGTGCGGTCCGCGGTCCGTTTTTCGCGACCCGCAGTGGGAGTCCTCGCGGCCGCGGTCACCTTCGTGTTCCACGGTGGAAGGCCTCCACGGTCCGCGTTCGCCTTAGCGCGGTCTGCGGTCGTTTAGTGCGATCTACGGTGAGGAACCTGAGAGGGGTATAAATAAGCGGGATTACAGTATTTTTTTCATTTTTCAAGACTCCAAACATAAGAGGTGGTTTTTCCAAGCACTCCTTCTTCTCCAAAACAATTGTAAATGATTTCTAACTCATTTTATTCACTCTTTAACTTATTTTTACAAGATTCATCCTAGAATCTAGCGTTTTGGCTATGAAATCATACAAAAAACATATATTAACGATCCTTAGTTTATGGGTGACTGTTTCCTTCGAGAATTTTCGAAATCCGGGTGTGCGGGCCCGGGGGTGAACTTTGGGATTTCTTCAAGAATGATGAATTTACTAAGTAAATAGGAGAATTTCCATGCTTTTGAGTATAATTTGATATATTCACGTAACATTTGACTAGATTCGATTCCTTGGGTGACGAGTTCGGAGTTTCGTGCGCATTCTTGACCCGGGGAGTAGATTCGACGCGAGGTGAGTCTCCCTTCTAACCTTATAAGAGGTAATTGTCCCCATAGGTGATCTAAATGCTATATGTGAATGTCTATGGGGGCTATGTACGTACCAAGTGACGGGAGTTCGTACGTAGCGGCTATTATTGTTCTGTCGAGTAGTTTGAGGACCCACGAGCATGCCTTATGTGCCATACATCTATCCCTAAATGTATGTTGAGTTGCTTATTATTCTTGAATTGGCATAAATATATTAGGAAGTCATGTTATAAATTTCATTACTTGAGTTCTTGTTTTCAAGTATAATCTCAGTTAAATGCTTGAATTTCTAATAATTCTGTGTATGTATATGAGCACCCGCGTCACATGTATGATTCGTGAGCGGGGTAGCCTTATCATTATGTAAAATGCGTCGCATGATCGATTCGCGAGCGGGGTAATAGATGCATCTATGGTTACAGTCGTTCAACCCTCGGCAGTGCACATTTATTGTCGCAACGCTTCGGTCGTACCCCCGGCATACTATGTGTTGTGTATTTGACTGAGAGTCTTATTGTTGTTGTATAAACTGCTTCATGTGAAAACGGAAAGTAGTTCATTATATGCTATTGTGATGTGACAGGTAGAAGTAAGTTGTACATCCATATTTTATATTTCATGTCTTTGTGATTTCTAGGACTGCTATCCCTACTTAGCCTTATCTAGCCTTGTTATTTACTCATTGCCCTAGTAAGTATCACGTCTACTTCTCGTCACTACGTCTTCGAGATTAGATGGGATACTCACTGGGTACATATTCGTTTATATGTACTCATGCTACACTTCTATACTTAATTGTACAGGTTCTGAGGCAGGTGCATCTGGTTATCAGACTGGAGCGCGATCTTGAGAGCATACTCTGTACCCAACTCTACGGTGAGCTGCTTCCCCCTTGGCAATCCTCAGCAGCGCTTGGGAGTTGTCTTTTGCTATTTTTGTCCATTTCCTTTAGACAGTAACACATTATTTTATCTTATTTTGTATATTTTATTAGTCCGCCCGTAGACTTGTGACACTAGGTCTTGGCACTTAGTAGATATTATATTTTGGCACTGTATATATATATGTTATCTATGGTCCTTTTGGTTGTGTTGATCTAAATCGGCTAAGTTATACGTTTTCACCTTCCAATGTTAAACCTTAAAAATAGGCAAAGTTTCACAATGATTTATCAAATAAGGTAATCTCGATAGTAGCACAAGTGTTGGCTTGCCTGACCCTGGCGTTGGGCGCCATCACGACCTGAGTTCGGATTTGGGTCATGACAACATGGTATCAGAGCTCTAGGTTCACGTAGGTCTCACAAGTCATGGGCAAACCTAGTAGAGTCTTGCGGGTCGATACAGAGACGTCTGTATTTATCTTCGGGAGGCTATAGGGTGTTAAGAAATCTCTCTTTATTCATACTCTATCGTGCAGTCGATGGTTTACAAAAAAAACTCTTTCTTCTATTCTCTCACAGATGGTGAGGACGCGCCCATCCGATGTTCCAGACCTGAGAGGCGCTGCTACCCCCGCCATCAGAGGCTGTGGTAGAGGCCGGGGGAGGGAACCGGCCCGAGGTAGGGGATGGGGGCATCCCAGAGCTATTCCAGTCGCACCACCACTATAGGATCCTATTATAGAGGAGCAGGACGAGTTACCCCCAGCAGATCCTGCTCTAGTGGATTTCATGAAGGTGCCAGGCTTCCAGAAGGTCATGGGCCGTATGATGAGATTTATGGACACCATGTCCCAGGTTGGTTTATTTCTAGCAGATCCTGCCACTTCTCAGGCGGGAGGGGGAGTCCAGACCCCTAATTCCCAGGCTGCAGGTCAGACAGCAGCGTTACATCATACCCCGGGTACATTTCCCGTGGGTGGGGTCCAGCTAGTAGCAGTAGCACCAGAGCTCAGACCAGTTGTGGACAGCGATCCGCATAAGTTATTGGATAGATAGACTCTACTGCACCCTCCAGTCTTCGAGGGTGAGCGAGGCGAGGATGCTCAGGACTTCATTGATAGGTGCAGAGACAAACTGCACAACATTAGGATACTAGAGTCCCATGGGGTGGATTTCATTACTTTTCAGCTTGAGGTCAGGGCCCGTAGATGGTGGCAGTCCTACATCCTTGGTAAACTAGTAGGTTCCCCTCCTATCTCTTGAGCAGCTGCAGCAGGGACAGATGTCAGTGACAGACTACGAGGCCAGGTTTTCTAAGTTATCTCGTCATGCCCTTATGATCCTTCCTACTGACGCTGAGAGAGTGCGGAGATTCTTAGCTGGGATGCACTCAGGTATTAGGGCCAACATGGCCCGAGAGGTGGAGATGGGGACTCCCTATCAGCTTGTGGTTGAGATAGCTCGTCGGATTGAGGGTTATCGATCGAGGGGCAGAGAGCAGTGTCAGCAAGACAAGAGAACGAGATTTTCTGGAGATTCATAGGTTCCCCAGTCAGAGGTAGGGGTCAGTTTGACAGAGGCCAGCCTAGCAGACCTCCATATTCAGCTCCTCCACCACCTCCCCGTGGTGCTACAGTGAGGCCTTATTTTAGCGCCATACCAGAGAGTTCTTACCGCCCGCCAGCCATTCAGGGTTCCTCCGGCGGGTATTCCGGTCATCAAGGGTCTCCTAGTCGTTACTTCAGTGCCATGTCATAGGGTTCTCAGCGTCCCCCAGTTATCCAGGGTTCTTCTTCAGGGCAGCAGGCCATGCCACCAATGAGATGTTATGAGTGTGGGGATTCAGGCCATATGAGGTGGACTTGTCCCAGGCTTCGGGGCAAGGTTGTTCAGCGGAGTTATCAGCCTACATACTCAGCACCGGCACCAAGTCCACCCCGAGGTGGAGGACAGACTAGTAGAGGCCGCCCCAGAGGTGGAGGCCAGGCAGGAGGAGCTCTACCAGCTCCTATTCATTCCAGTAGAGGTCAGTCTTCCGGTGCACCAGCCAGGTTCTATGTTATTCCGGCCCGAGAAGATGCAGTAGCCTAAGACGCCGTGATCACAGGTACTATTTCAGTATGTGGTAGAGAGGCATCAGTGCTATTTGATCCAGGATCCACTTATTCATATGTGTCAGCCTTATTTGCTTGTTTCTTGGGCGTTCCTCGTGAGTCCTTGGATTCTCCTATATATGTGTCAACTCCTGTGGGCGAGTTGGTGGTGGTAGACCGGATCTATCGGTCTTGTTTGATCACTTTCTATGGGTTCGATACCAGAGCGGACCTTCTATTGCTCGACATGGTCGATTTTGAGGTTATTCTAGGCATGGATTGGCTATCTCTTTATCATGTCGTGCTAGATTGTCATGCCAAGACAGTTACTTTAGCCATGCCCGAGTCTCCTAGGATGGAGTGGATAGGTTCCTCACTTAGTTCAGCTAGCCGAGTTATTTCATTCCTGAAGGTTCAACACATGGTCGAGAAGGGTTGTCTGGCCTATCTTGCTTATGTGCGGGAAACCACTACCGAGTCTCCGACGATTGATTCAGTGCTAGTTGTTCGAGAGTTTGTTGATGTATTTATTTCAGACCTTCTGGGCATGCCTCTGTATCGTGATATTGATTTCTGCATTGATGTAGCTCCAGGCACCCAGCCTATTTCCATTCCCCCATACCGTATGGCTCCGAAGGAGTTGAAGGAGTTGAAGGGGCAGCTTGAGGAGTTGTTAGCCAAGTGGTTTATCAGACCGAGTGTATTGTCGTGGGGTGCTCCGGTCTTATTTGTGCAGAAGAAGGATGGGCCTATGAGGATGTGTATTGATTACCACTAGTTGAACAATGTCCCCATTAAGAACAAGTTTCTTCTGTCGTGCATCGATGATTTGTTTGACTAGTTGCAGGATGCTAGGCTGTTTTCTAAGATTGATTTGAGATCGGGATATCATCAGTTGAAGATCCGGGCCTCAGATAGGGTGTTCGGGCTATATATTGATTCCTTTGTCATTGTCTTCATTGATGACATCTTGATTTACTCACGTAGCTTGGGTGAGCACGAGCAGCATTTGAGAGTTATGCTCTAGACTTTGCGGGAACAGAAGTTATATGCTAAGTTCTCCAAGTGTGAGTTCTGGTTAGATTCCGTGGAATTCTTGGGGCATGTGGTATTCGGAGAGGGTATCAAGGTTGATCCTCAGAAGATTGAGGCAGTTCAGAGTTGGTCATGTTCTACTTCAGCTACAGAGATCAGGAGCTTTTTGGGCCTAGCAGGTTATTATTGCCGCATTGTGGAGGGGTTTTCTTCTATTGCAGCCCCATTGACTAGATTGGCTCAGAAGAATGCCCCGTTTCGATGGTCCGACGAGTGTGAGGCGAGCTTTCATAAGCTCAAAGCAGCATTGACTTTAGCACCAGTTCTAGTATTTCCTTCCGATTCAGGGATGTATGCAGTGTATTGCGACGCTCCACGCGTTGGTTTGGGGTGTGTGTTGATGCAGGAAGGGAGAGTTATTGCTTATGCTTTGCGCCAGCTGAAGGTTCATGAGAAGAATTACTCTGTGCACGATTTGGAGTTAGCCGATTGTTCGTGCTCTTAAGATTTGGAGGCACTACTTGTATGGTGTGTCTTGTGAGGTTTATGCAGACCATCGCAACTTGCAGCACTTATTCAAGCAGAGGGATCTCAATTTGAGGCAGCGCAGATGGCTTGAGTTGTTGAAGGATTATGATATCACCATTCTTTATCATCCTGGCAAGGCAAATGTAGTAGCAGATGCCTTAAGCAGGAAGGCAGAGAGTATGGGTTGCTTGTCCTACATTGGAACATAAGAGAGACCTCTAGCCTTGGACATTCAGTCCTTGGCTAACCGCCTGGTGAGGTTAGACCTTTCGGAGCCTCGTCGAGTTTTAGCACATGTGGTTGCTCAGTCTTCGTTATTGGGAGAGATTAAGGCTCGACAATTTGGTGATACGTACTTGGCAGAGCTACGGGACACAGTAGTTCAGGGTTGCGCCAAAGAGGTTACTATTGGCGAGGATGGTGTTCTGAGACTTCAGTGTCGTCTATGTGTCCCTAATGTCGATGGCCTTAGAGGGAGGATTCTAGAGAAGGCACACAGTTCTCGGTATTCTGTTCATCCTTGGCTACAAAGATGTATCGTGATTTTAAGCAGCATTTCTGGTGGAGGCAGATGAAGAAGGACATTTTGGAGTATGTGGCTAGGTGTCTTAATTGCCAGCAGGTTAAGTTTAGAACCAGAGGCCAGGAGGGCTACTTCAGCAGATGCCCATTCCTGAGTGAAAGTGGGAACGCATCACTATGGACTTCGTGGTTGGGTTGCCTCGGACCTTGCGGAAGGTTGACGTGGTTTGGGTCATTGTGGATAGATAGACAAAATCAGCGCATTTCATTTCAGCGGCTACTACTTATACTTCTGAGAGGTTGTCCCAGATCTATATTCGGTAGATCATCCGGTTGCACGGTGTGCCGGTGTCCATTATATCAGATTGAGGTCCTCAGTTCACCTCCCATTTCTGGAGAGCATTGCATAGTGAGATGGGTACCCAGATAGATCCAACACAGCATTTCACCCTCAGACTGATGGTCAGTCGGAGCGTATAGTTTAGATATTGGAAGACATGTTCAGGACATGAGTTATTGATTTCAGAGGTCAGTGGGACCAGTTCTTTCTTTGGCCGAGTTTTCTTACAATAACAGTTATCAGTCCAGCATCGAGATGGCTCCATTTGGGGCTTTGTATAGTCGGAGATATCGTTCTCCTATCGGGTGGTTTGAGCCTGGCGAGGCTAAGTTATATGGCACCGACCTGGTGAGAGATGCTTTGGAGAAGGTGAAGTTAATTCAGGAGAGGCTCCACACAGCACAGCCCAGATAGAAGAGTTACGCGGATCGGAGGGCGCGTGATGTATCCTTTATGGAGGGAGATAAGGTTTTGTTGAAGGTTTTGCCGATGAAGGGTATTATGAGATTCGGGAAGAAGGGAAAGCTGAGCCCACGGTTCATAGGCCATTTTGAGGTGTTGAGGCGAGTTGGGGAGGTTGCTTATGAGCTAGCCTTACCTCCCAGTTTATCAGGAGTTCATCCGGTCATTCATGTATCCATGCTCCGGAGGTACCACACCGACTTCTCTCACGTGGTTTATTTTAGCACTATTCAGTTGGACAAGAGGTTAGGCTACGAGGAGGGCCAGTTGCTATTATTGATAGACAGGATCGCCAGTTGAGGTCCAAGAGAGTTTCTGCGGTGAAGGTCCAGTGGAGGGGCCAGCCAGCTGAGGAGGCGACTAGGGAGTCCGAGTCCGATATGCGAAGCCGATATCCCCATCTTTTCCCTGATTCAATTATGTTTCTATGTTCGTTCGAGGGCGAACGATTTTTTTAGAGGTGGAGATTATAATGACCCAAAAAGGGTCATCCCGCCTCTTTCTAGCTAAACCTGTGTTTCGAGGTCAAACGAACGTCCTTCTATCTTACCTCGACTTGCGTGCGCAACCCAGGCGTGTGACCGAGAAGCCGTTATGAGAAAAACTAATGCAATGATGTTTTTGTACTAAAAAATCTAGTAGAGTTAAATTTGGTCAACATTTTTGGTAAACAGACCCCGACCTATGATTTGACGGTCCCAGAAGGTCCGTAGGAAAATATAGGACTTGGACGTATGCCCGGAATCGAATTCTGAGGTCCCAAGTTCGAGAATTGAATTTTTGAAAAAAAAATTGTTTTCTGAAAAATATAAAGGTTTATGAAAATAAAATTCTATGTGAAACCTATGGTATCAGGCCCGTATTATGGTTCCGGAACCTTGTACAGGTGCTATATATTATATTTGCTATGTCTGTGAAATTTGGTAAGGAACGGAATCCATTTGACGTGATTCGGACCTAAATTTGCAAAAGTGAGGTTTAAAGAAAGTTGTGAGAAATCTTATCGATTTTGAGACCTAATTCGATGTTTCCTATGTTATTTTGGTGATTTGATTACACGAATAAGTCCGTAGGGTGTTTTCGAGGTTGTGTGCACTATTGGTTTGGGGTTCCGAGGGCTCGGGTAAGTTTTGAGTACGTCTCGGGGTGTGCTAGACAAAATCACAACTGTTGCAGGTCCAGTGAATTTCAAATCTCTGAACCTGCCGGTGCGGTCCGCGGTCCATTTTTTGCGGCCCGCGGTGGGAGTACTCACGGCCACGGTCACCTTGCGCATTCCACGGTGGAAGGCCTTCGCGGTCTGCGGTCGCCTTAGCGCGGTCCGCGATGGAGGGGTCCTTCGCGGTCCGCAGTCGTTTAGCGTGATCCGCAGTGAGGAACATTAGAGGGGTATAAATAAGCGGGATTTTCAGTATTTTATTCATTTTTCAAGACTCCAAACATAAGAGGCGATTTTTCCAAGAACTCCTTCTTCTACAAAACAATTGTAAGTGATTTCTAACTCATTTTCTTCACTTTTTAACTTCTTTTTACAAGATTTCATCCTAGAACTTAGGGTTTTCATGGTAAAATTGAGAATTTGGGTAGTAACCTAGGATTTTCGAGAATTTAAGGAATTACCCGTGAATTGTCTATGAAATCATACAAAAATCATATATTAACGATCCTTAGATTATGGGTGAGTGTTTCCTTCGAGAATTTTCGGAATCCGAGCGTGCGGTCCCGGGGTGAATTTTCGGATTTCTTCAAGAATGATGAATTGACTAAGTAAATAGGAGAATTTCCATGCTTTTGAGTATAATTTGATATATTCACGTAACATTTGATTAGTTTCGAGTCCTTGGGTGACGAGTTCAGAGTTTCATGCGCATTCTTGACCCGGGGAGTAGATTCGACGCGAGGTGAGTCTCCCTTCTAACCTTGTAAGAAGGAATTGTCCCCATAGGTGATCTAAATGCTATATGTGAATGCCTGTGGGGGCTACATACGTACCAAGTGACGAGAGTCCGTACGTAGCGTCTATTATTTTTCTGTCGGGTAGTTTTAGGACCCCACGAGCATGCCTTATGTGCCTTACATGTATCCCTAAATGTATGTTTAGTTGCTTATTATTCTTGAATTGGCATGAAGATATTAGGAAGTCATGTTTTAAATTTCATTACTTGAGTTCTTGTTTTCAAGTATAATCTCTGTTAAATGCCTGAATTTCTAATAATTTTGTGTATGTATATAATCACCCGCATCACATGTATGATTCGTGAGTGGGGTAGCCTTAGAATTATGTAAACCGCGTCACATGATCGATTCGCGAGCGGGGTAATATATGCATCTATGTTTCGAGCCATTCGACCCTCGGCAGTGCACATTTATTTTTGCAACGCTTCAGCCGTATGCTCCGACATACTATGTGTTGTGTATTTGACTGAGAGTCTTATTGTTGTTGTATAAACTGCTTCATGTGAAAAGGGAAAGTAGTTCATAATATGCTATTGTGATGCGACAGGTAGAAGTAAGTTGTACATCCATATTTGATATTTCATGTCTTTGTGCTTTCTAGGACTGCTATCCCTGCTTAGCCTTATCTAGCCCTGTTATTTACTCATGGCCCTAGTAAGTATCACGTTTACTTCTCGTAACTACTTCATCGAGATTAGACGGGATACTCACTGGGTACATATTCGTTTATATGTACTCATGCTACACTTATGTACTTAATTGTACAGGTTCTGAGGCAGGTGCATCAGGTTATCAGACTGAAGCGCGATCTTGAGAGCATACTCTGTACCCGACTCTACGGTGAGCTGCTTCCCCCTTGGCATTCCTCAGCAGCGCTTGGGAGTTGTCTTTTCCTATTTCTTTCCATTTCCTTCAGACAGTAGCATAGTATTTTATCTTATTTTGTATATTCTACTAGTCCGCCCGTAGACTTGACACTAGGTCTTGGCACGTAGTAGATATTATATTTTGCACTGTATATATATGTTGTCTACGGTCCTTTTGGTTGTGTTGATCTAAATTGGCTAATTTATACGTTTTCACCTTACAATGTTAAACCATAAAATTTGGAAAAGATTCGGAATGATTAATCAAATAAGGTAATCTCGATAGTAACACAAGTGTTGACTTGCCTGACCCCGGCGTTGTGCGCCATCACGACCTGAGTTCGGATTTGGGTCGTGACATAATCTAACTAACTCTTCTCTACTTAACTTAACACTTAATTAACAGTTGTACATTGCTAAGTGATAGGTGTACCACCACTAACTCTTACACTCCCCCTCAAGATGAGGGATGAATACAGGTTCTTCATTCCCAGCTTGTCCATCAGATAATCATGTTGTGGTCTGCGCAAGCCCTTTGTAAGTAGGTCAGCAAGTTGTTCTTTAGTCCCAATGTGTTTGAGTCTGAATCTTCCCTTCTTGAATCTTTTGTCTTACAAAGTGAAAATCAATATCTATATGTTTTGTTCTTTCATGAAAGATAGGATTAGCTGCAATTTGAATAGCAACTTTACTATCACAAAACAACCTAATAGGTACATGTACCTCTGTTCTCGATTACTTGAATAGACAAATCAACCATGCAATTTCTGCTACAGTAGCAGCCATACTTCTAAGCTTAGCTTCAGCGGAACTTCTGGACAAATTTTTTATTTCTTAAACTAACAAAAGATTAAGGAATCACCAAATTTTACTACATAGCCAGTAACTGACTTCAGTGTCTCAACACAAGCTCTCCAGTCTGAATCACAGTACGTTGCTAGCTTCAAATTGTTTTCAGCTAGCATGAAGAGACCAAGTCCAGGTGCATTCTTGATGTATCTGCCCAATCTCATAGCTGGTTCCAAATGAGATTACTTTGGTGCATGCATATGTTGACTGAGTACTTGACCGACAAATGCTATGCTTTCCTGGTCATAGTTAAGTATAGTAGCCACTTTTATCCTCAAGTTGTTGATCGTCAGCATCTGTCTTATTGTTCAAACTCTGTCAAATTCTATAGAAGTGAGTTTATGATTGTACTCTAAAGGGGTTACAGCAGGTTTAGCCCCAGCTAGCCATGTTTCTAAGACAAGTTCAAGAGCATATTTTCTATAGCACATGTGAATTCCATTTTCTAATCTAGAGAACTCAATCCCTAAGAAATACTTCAGTTCTCTGAAATCCTTCATCTTGAACTTTCTCTAAATGTCCTTTCTAACTTTATGAATGATTGCTAAGTGACTACCTGTGACCAAGAGGTCATCAACATAAAGAACAATGAACAGCTCTCCTTCCTTCCTTTTTGCAAATAGAGAAATAATCATAGCGTAACTGCACAAACCCCATATCAGTCAAGGCCTCTGTTAGTTTTAAGTTCCATTGCCTAGGTGCTTACTTGAGTCCATACAAAGACTTGTGAAACTTATAGACCTTCTTTTACTCCCCCTGGCTTGAAAAGCCATTTGGAATCTGCATGTAGACATCCTTAACAAGATCTCCTGTAGAAAGTCACTGTGGATATCCATTTGTAAGATGTACCAACTGGAAGTTGCAGCTAAAGCCATCGTTGTTCTGAAAGTCACCATTTTGGCTACATGAGATAAGGTTTCCTTGTATTCAAGGCCGTCTTGTTGGCTATAAACTTTAGCAACTAGTATTTCTTTGTATATTTCCACCTCCCCAGTAGACTTGTACTTCAATTTAAACACCCATTTGCATCCTATGGGAACCTTATCAAGTGACAGATCAACAATAGACCAATTCTTATTGTCCTCCTATGCTGAGATCTCAGCCTTCATAGCATTCGCCCATTGTGGATCCTTACTTGCTTTAGCAAATGTACTGGGCTCAAAATCAGCAGAATATGTAGCAATAGAACCCATATAAGTAGAAGTCAATTGATTGTAGTTCACATACTGAGCTTTAGGATATGCACAAGTGGACTGCTTAGTCTGCACTATATAGTATTGCATCCAAACAAGAGGTTTGGACACTCTAGAAGACTTTCTGAGTAGTGGAGGAGAGGCAGGAGAAGAAGAAGTGTTAGGCACACCAGTAGACTGAGTAGGAGAAGGATCTCACAGATAGGATCTTCAATCTCAACTATGGGATGCACAACTATAGAGGATGAGATAGGAACATCCACTGTTGGAAGTTGCAGAGCTAGGAAGAATGGAGATTGACCCAATTGTAGATGTTGAAAAGGAAAGATGTCTTCCTTAAAACACAGTATCCCTGCTAACAAAGAAGTGATGAGTAGATAGATCATAGAAATGATAGCCTTTCTAGGAAGATGAGTACCCAAGATGAACTGTAGGAAATGCTCTAGGGTTGAACTTATCTGTATTTCTCACATTAGTAGCATTACATAGGCTACCAAACACTCTCAAATGATGCAAAGAGGGTGGTAGAAGAAAAAACTTCTCAAAGGGTTAACAGAGCAGTGGGCAGTCTATTCAACAAGTAAACTGCAGTAGAAACACACTCACCCCAAAACTTAAAAGTGATTAAAGCTAGAAACCTTAAGGCTCTAGCCATGTCTAGAATATACATATTCCTTCGTTCTACTATACCATTCTGTTTAGGAGAGTAGACACATGAGCTTTGATAAACTATATCAAAGTCTTTAAAATAGATTTAATCTGAGTGTTGACAAACTTCAATCCATTATCAGTTCTCAAACATTTTACGTTACAACATAACTAATTTCTAACTAATACAAAGAAATCTTTCAAAACAACAAATGAGTCTGCCTTAGTAGTCAACAAGAAAATCCAGGTATATCTAGAGAAATCATCTACTAGGGTCAAGGAAATACCTTTTCCCATCATGTGTAAGTACTTTGTAGGGACCCCAAACATCAGCATGCGCATGATCAAGAGGATGAACATAACAAGTATTAATGAGAGTAAAAGGTAATCTTGACTGTTTGGCAAGTGGACACACAATACATAGATGATCTTTCAATTTTACAGCTTTTAAACCATAAATACTTTTCAAGACTCTCAAAGGAGCATGGCATAATCTTCTATGTGACAAAGAAGTTGTCACAAGTCTTATTTATTGTATCACCACTAGGTTTATTGCATGAACTAGTAATGGTATTTACAAGTGAATGATGCAGACACTTTACCTCTTTATTCAATAGTTGAGAGGAAGATGCCAGACCATTTTCTTGCAGAATATAGAGACCATTCTCTTCTCTACCAATCCCTATCACCTTCCCACTGAGGAGCTCCTGAAATAAACAGAAATCAGGGAAAAATGCAGCCAACAACTTAGCTCCTTAGTGATTTTGGAAATAGAAAATAGATTGTACTTAAACTCTGGTATATATAACGCATGTGAATTGTTCTATTTTAGAAGATTAAGGACTCTCCATATTTACTAATAGAGACTTGACCACTAGTAGGTAAGAGTACCTTACTTCTGGACTCTTTAGGCATATCAGAACACTTACTAAGCAAAGCCATATTGTGTACCATATGATCAATGGAACCTTTATCTATTATCCAGTTAGTGTTAACTAGAGTATACAACCTGGCAGAATAGGTACCTACAGTGTCAGCTTTGACTACATTAGCGATATGTGTGACTTCATTTCCTTTGTTAAGAAGCTAAATAATCTGAGAGAATTGCTCAGGAGTGATGAACTAAGCTAGAAAAGGAACTCCATTTTGATAGATATGTTGATCCCCCTGAAGGAACTCTAGGTTCAGAGTAATGTTGACCCCTTGAGTACTAACCACATGCACTAGTTACATTGTTGGCATATGTGTTGCTATAAGTATTTTGAGGTCCTCCTTTATTCTTAGGTTTAAAATCTGCTGAATAACCAGTCAACTTGAAGCAATTTGCTCTGGTGTGTCCTTTGTAATTACATCAGTCTCAATGAACCAAAGACTTGCCATAATTGTTCTTTTGTTTGCAACCTCCTATTGAAGCTTTGTTGCCCAGCAGGGCTGTAGGGTCAGTAACTTCAGCACCAATACTACCAACAGTAATTCCAACATCATTCTTTCTGACCCTTAACATTAATAATCGTGGAATATGCTTGATTGATGTTAGGTAATGGATAAGTCATAAGAATTTGATCTTTATCATGTTCAAATGAATTGAACCTGTCAAAAATCAATACAATTTTTGTGTCTAATAATGTTCGGCATGTCTTACAGACTCAGGAAAAATCATAAGAGGGTGGAGGTGCTAGGGCCTCATACTCATCCCACAATTCTCTATGTTTGAAAAAGTACACTGACACAGATGACACACCTTGAGTCAAAGTAGAAATTTCCTTATGAAGATAGTAGCCTATAGAGGCATTGACTTTATCAAATATTTCCTTAATATCTCCCTATACCTTATGTGCATTAGATGCATAAATCACAGTACTAATGATCATACATTTTTCCCTCCCACGGGTAACGAGAACAAAGCCTAGCTTATTGTTTCATGCAATACAATTTCCATAGATCTATTACAAATTGAATAATTTTCAGATCCTTGGAGTTGAATGGAGATTAGTATCGAACCTTGCATGTCTGATGGATGAATGTATAAAGGACGATTGTGATGAACTATCTCCATGTCATGATGATTTGGGGCTGGAGCTCTAGCACCTGATCAAAAGAGACGGGATCATCTTAATCAATCGCCATTATGTTTCACCAAAAAGCTTAGTTATGTTACTGATTTGGAATAACAACAAGCAATTAGAGATGAATTTCATAGTAATTCATCGAGATTCAACTGGAATTAACAAGTTCCAAAAACCTTAGGTTGCAGGGGAGCTTTTTTCAATTGAAGAAATAGCTCAATCTATAAACAGATATACTTCTCTAATACTCATTCGTCGTAGCTAAGCTGGACGATTTGCCAAAGTTCTGATACCATGTTGATTAGCCCATAGGTGAATGAGAGAGAAGGAGTTTCAGAGAAGATTGAGATAGAAATAGCTCCATTGATAAGCTCTAGTGTTCAGAGACAAAATGAAACGATTATCTATATATTTACAGACTCTTTACTATCTTGTATACTAACTGACTAATAATGACATATTAATTAATCTAACTAACTCTTCTCTACTTAACTTAACCTCTAACTAACAGTTGTACACTGTTAAGTGACAATTGTATCACCACTAATTCCTACAATAGACTTTTTCGTTTTTGCGACTTCTATTTATATAAATTTTAAAACAAGTTGGAAGGATCCATAATAGAGAGGAATTGAAAAAATATTATGGGACAATTCGGAATTCATAATCAAAAGGAAATATGTTAGAAATACGGCTTAAATGACAACCAAATTGGGTTACAATTTAATCCATATATGTGTGTGATTTCCTTGTGCACGTGCTTCTTAATTCTTATCTTATAAACTCTAATAGTTTAACTAAATTTCTACAAATTAATACAATTTAACTAGTTATGCGATACTTTTCTTGTTTTTTTATTTATCTATTCCACGTCAATAATTGTTAATGTTAATTACCTTTATAATGATACAACAGTATTAAAAAGAATTTAAAATGGTAGTCTATAGATTTTAATCTCTATAATGACAAGTGGATGCTTCCATTGATTGAAACCTAGCCTATAGCTCCTCTTAGGGAAGTGTGGGAAAGGTGGTTAGGTTTGTGCTCAGTCTCACCTTTCTTTCTTTCCCATTCTAAAAAAGAAAATGAAACCAAACCAGATATTTACGGTGTTCATATTTGTATATAGGTAAAACCGAACCCATTGAGCACCTCGGTTTCCCGGTGAGGCAAACGGAGCAGAGACATGATCATAAGGCAACCTAGTTAGAGCGAGGAGCCCCTCGTATTGGGTCTCGAGCAAAACATCTGCCCTCGTAGACATCGGGATCACGTCCTCCGGGTCTGGTTCGAGCCTCACAACTTCGTAGAGCATTACCAAAACAATCGCGCACGACTAACAAAGGGTCATGATGTCCATGCCCAACCGGATATCACTTCGTGAATCTCGGTTTGTATCAGCAGAAAATAAGTGATTAGCAAAACAGAAGATTTTTACCTTTCTTAGGATTATACTTAGGGTAAACTCCCTTACTATATCAAGGGGGAAATTTATTATTCATTGGACACATTGTAACACGCATAGCAAGGCAATTTACTTCTATTCTCTCTATCACTCAAAGTTATTCAAAGTTCTTAGTTTTATTCATATATTCTTCATAAGTGCAAGCTCGAAACCAAAGGAAAGTTTCTCGTTAAGCCATTAACCGAGCTCGGGATCACCCTTATCATTGGTTCGTCCATTTATTACGTCTTTTATTCTCTTAATCTAACGTCATTGATCATTTGTATTGGACTAATCCATATATTCTTATAACTGCATATAAATTCAATTGTTATCTTTTTTTATAGGTAAACAATTGCGAAAACACTCTATTTTAGGCTTGCTCTTTAAGATTTTAATTTCAGGTTAAATTATAAATGTCAAACTTTCAATCTTCTCACTTGACCGTTGATGTTGAGTCTGGCCACCATAGAGAGGACAACGATGTAGTGCCCAAAAACGAGGTGCCGCCTGTTGACCCCAATGGAGTTCCAATCGCGTACCCAATCGATGCCAACTCATGTGTGTACATCGACGTAAAATTGCCAATTGACCCCAAAAATAGCGCTCACGGAAGAGCCCGCTCGATATCCCGGGGTACGCACGACGGTGAAGGAGATGTGATCAATTTACGGGTGATCTTCAAAATTTTACAAGCTCAGCAGGCGGCGATAGACTAGTTGCACAACCAAAGTCGGGCCCCCAGCAGAGTTGAGCCCGAACCATTCCAGGATAACATCTAAAGAAATGAACCAACCACAGAAAGGTTGGGTGAATTTGAACCCGATACCAACCCCTAAACAATAAAGATGCTTGAAGAACTGACAGAGCAAGTGGAATCAGAGGAAAAGAATATCAAAGCCAACGATAAAAAAATGGAGACTTATAACTCCAGGGTTGATCAAATCCTAAGAGCACCCCCGATATTGAAAGGCTTTGATTCCAAGAAAGTTTTCAAAAGCCTTTCCCTCTGAGTGAAACTCTGAAACCAATCCCGAAAAAGTTCCGTATGCCCGAAATTCCAAAGTATAACGGGACCACGGATCCAAATGATCGCATGACCTTTTGCACATGTGCCATCAAGGGGAATGACTTAGAAGATGAAGAAATCGAGTCGGTTATGCTAAAAAAGTTCGTAAAAACCCTTTCTAAGGGAGAAATGATATGGTATCACAACCTATCCCCTAATTCCATCGATTCGTTTTCTATGCTTGTGTATGCCTTTGTAAAAGCTCATGCCGGGGCCATCAAGGTCGAGACCTCTTTAAAGTGAAACAAAGAGATAACAAAATGCTAAGGTAATTTTTATCTAGGTAATCAAGGTCGAGACCTCTTTAAGGTAATTTTTATCCAGTTTCATACGATTGAGTCATTCAAGAAGTCACTCAAGGACTCAACCCCCAATGGTCATTGGCTTCAATACAACTGAAATAGAATTTGGCAGAGTACCCAGCGGTAACTTGGACTGACGTCCATAGCAGGTACCAATCAAAAATCAGAGTCAAGGATGATTAGCTCAGGGTCTTATCTAGGTCCGTATATCCTATCAGAACTAATGACAGGTCTAAAAGAGTCGTCGATCATGCACCAAGACCAAGTGTACTTGGTCATTGCAGCCCAATATTGCCAAAAGAGACCCTAATCCGATGTGTAAATATCATGGCTCTCACGGCCACAGGACCAAAGACTGCCGACAGCTAAGATGAGAAGGTTTTTACGGGATTTATTCAATAACGAGCACCTCCTGGAATTTCTGAGTGATCGAGCCAAAAATCACTTCAGGAACAGGGACTCCAAAAAACAGACCTAGCAAGAGAAACCTGAAAATTCATGAACATGATCATTGGTGGAGTCGACGTCCCTTAGGGGAAAATGGTGAAGCGCACTAAGGTGTCCATTACAAGGGAAAAGGGAACCCGAGATTACATGCTGGAGGGGACCATCTCTTTCAATGATGAGGACGCTAAAGAAATCGTGCAACCGCATAATGATGCACCGATAATATCTATACTCATAAATAAATCTCTAGTTAAGTATGTGTTAATTGATCCAGGTAGTACGGCCAATATCATCGATCGAGGGTCGTACAGAAGTTGGGTCTACAAGACTTAATAGTGCCTACATTCCGGGTCTTAAACGGATTCAACATGGCATGTGAAACTACTAAAGGAGAGATAACCATGCCAGTGAGCACCGCTTGAACCATTAAGTTCTACGTGATCGAAGGCCATGTATTCACAACATGACGGCAATACCCTCGATACTACACCAGGAATTGAAGTTCCCTACACCGAGAGGGATCAAGAGAATTTACGAAGAGCAATTGGCCGCAGAAGAAATGTTTGCAGTCGATGAGGTGATCTGATGTCCGCAATCTTGACATCAAAGAACCCAGAATCAGTTAGGAAGGAAGAAACTAAGTAGCAATCACCGACACCGGCCCAAACCGAACCGAATAAGCAAGAGGCAGACGAGGATGATGATTACGGGGTCCCTAGGTCATTCATCGCCCCTGACAAATCCGATGCCACCAAATCGATAGTCGAGGAGCTTGAACAAGTCATAAATGATCGAACTCTTTCCCGATCGGAAGGTATACCTAGGCACGGGGTTGACTCCCGAGCTTAGGAAAATACTCATTAAATTCCTTATAGCTAATGTGGATTGTGTTGCTTGGTCCCATCTAGATATTACATGGATCCCGCTGGAAGTAACCACTCATAAACTAATCTTGGATCCGAAGTATCGCACGGTTAAACAAAAAATGAGGCCTCAGTTTGAAGTCAAGCATGCATTCATCAAAGACGAGGTATCTAGACTCCTTAGAATAGGTTTCATCCGGGAGGTTAAGTACCTGGATTGGTTGGCTAACGTAGTAGTGGTGCCAAAAAAGGGAAATAGATTATAATGTGCATAGATTACAAAGACTTGATCAAGGAGTGCCCCAAGGAATCTTTTCCTTTGCGTAACATCGATCGCATGATCGATGCAACGACTGGAAATGAGATACTCAGCTTTCTCGATGCCTATAACGGGTAAAACCATATCCGAATACACCAGAGTAATCAAGAAAAAACATCTTTTATCACATAATAAGGCACCTATTGTTGTAACGTAATGTCGTTCAGACTAAAAAATGATGGTTCCACTTATCAACGCCTAGTAAACCGGATGTTCGAAGAACAAATATGAAAATCAATGGAAGCTTACAATGACAACATGTTAGTTATGTCCCTGCGAGCAGAGGACAATTTGAAACATTTGCAGGAAACCTTCAACATACTGAAGAAATACAATATGAAGCTGAAGCTGGAGAAATGCGCATTTGGGGTTAGATCCGAGAAGTTCCTTATATTCATGATGTCCAACCAAGGGATCGAGATCAATCTCGACAAAATCAAAGCTATAGAAAATATCACATTGGTGGACAATGTCAAGGTCGTTCAGAGGCTAACCGAGCGCATAGACGCCCTAGGCCGGTTCATATCGAGGTCCTCCGATAAGAGCCATCGGTTCTTCTCATTATTGAAGAAGAAGAATAACTTTCCATTGCCCCCAGAGTGCCAGCATGCTTTGTAAGAACTCAAATGGTACCTTTAGAGGAAACCCTTGTTCCATACTCCGAAGGCAGATGAGCAGTCGTACCTGTACTTAGTGGTATCCGAGATAGCGCTAAGTGGAGTCTTAGTCAGAGAAGAGGAAGGTACGCAATTTCCTATCTACTATGTTAGCAGGACTTTAGGCGAGGCCGAAACAAGATACCCTCACCTAGAAATATTGGTGCTCGCTTTGCAAAGCGCCTCCAAAAAGTTAAAACCATCACATATGTGGTAACTTCTTATCCACTAAGGAACATAATGCAGAAACCTGAGCACTCAGGGCGATTGGCCAAATGGGACATAGAAATTAGCAAGTACAATATCGAATATCGACCCTAAACTGCCATCAAATCTCAAATTTTGGCAGACTTCGTGGCTAACTTCATGCGGCCTTAATAACAGAAGTCGAGAAGGAAATGTTATTAACTTCGGGGACTTCATCGGGAATCTGGATCCTCTTTACAGATGGTGCCTCGAACGCAAAGGTGTCCGGACTCGGCATCGTATTGAAGCCTCCTACGGGTAACATAATTAGGCAATCTATTAGAACTGTGAAATTGACTAACAATGAGGCCTAGTATAAGGCCATTATTGCAGGTCTCGAATTAGCTAAAAACCTGGGGGCGAATTGGTCGAAGCTAAGCGTGACTCTCTCCTTGTGGTAAATCAAGTCAATGGGACATTTGAAGTAAAAGCGGAACGAATGCGAAGATACTTAGACACATTACAAGTAACCTTGCATCGTTTCAAGAAATGGACCCTACAACACAGACCTTGAGATCAATAGTAAAGTCAATGCTCTTGATAACTTGGGGTCATCGGTTAATGACGATGAATTCAACTCGGGAATGATCGTACAACTCATGAAATCTATTGTGGAAGAGGGCCATGCCGAGATAAACTCAACGAGTTTAACTTGGGACTTGAAAAATGAGTATATAGACTATTTGATGACATGGAAGTTGCCCTCGAATCCTAAGCAAACGAGAGTTTTGCGCACGAAGGCAGCCAGGTTTAGCTTGTCCGAAGGTACTCTATTCAGAAGAACATTTGATGGCCCACTCTCCATATGCTTGGGGTAGGGGGATACCGAGTATGTTTTAAGGGAAGTTCATGAAAGCACCTGCGGAAACCATTCGGGGGAAGATATTTGGTTCGTAAGATAATCAGAGTCGGCTATTACTAGATTGACCAGGAGAAATATGTGAAGGACTTTGTGCGGAGATGCGACGGCTATCAGAGGCATGCACCAATGATCTATCTACCTAGGGAGCTTCTACATTCAGTCTTGTCACCTTGGTCTTTCATCAAATGGGGAATGGACATTATCGGTCCCCTTTCGTGGGCACCCGGTAAAGCTCAATTTATACTATTTATGACTGACTATTTTTCTAAGTGGGTCGAAGCTCAAGCGTTCGAGAAGGCCCGGGAAAAGAATTCATCGACTTCATTTGGGACCACATAATATGTAGGTTTGGTATAATGGTCAAGATAGTGTGTAATAACGGGAAGCAGTTCATCGGCAACAAGGTAAGAAACTTTTTCGAGGACCATAAGATCAAAAAGATCTTGTCAACACCCTATCAACCTAGTGGGAACTGACAGGAAGAGTCTACGAACAAGACCATACTCTAAAACAATAAGAAAAGGTTGACCGATGCTAAAGGGAAATGGAAGGAAATTCTACCGAAGTCTTGTGGGCATACCGTACGACCTCAAAATCTAGTATTGGGGCCATTCCATTTTCGTTAGTATACGGTGCCGAAGCACTAATACTAGTCGAGGTAGGAGAACTAAACCCCAAGTTCCGATATGTGACCAAAGAATTAAACGGTGAGGCCATGCGCACGAGCCTAGAACTATTGGATGAGAGGCACAAGGCCACCCTAGTCCGGTTGGCTGCCCAGAAACAGTGGCTAAAAAGATATTACAATCAAAGAACCAACCTTCGAAACTTAAATATAAGGGACTTGGTGTTAAGAAAAGTAAAAATGCACACCCAAAACCCGAATGAAGGGAAGCTAGGACCGAACTGCGAAGTACCATATCGAGTCATTGTGATTACCGATAAAGGTTCATACAAACTCGAAGAAGGAAACAGTGTACACCTACCGAACAACTAGAAGCAGATGCTCTTAAAATGGTACTACTGCTAAGGTTTGATCTCAATCACCTTATTTAATATTATGAATCACACTAACGATTGCAAGGAACAACCAAAGGAGAACGTGGCTATTAGGTCTAAAAGCACGCATTGCGCTCTTTTTCCCTTGAATCGGTTTTGTCCTAAATGGGTTTTCTATCAAGGTTTTTAATAAGGCAACAGTAAATTGTGCTAACTTAGAATCTAAGACATGTTTTAAATCTGAGTCAATGGTCGCATCAACAATATCCGAGCCCTCTCGAGATCTTCCTCGAATACTGGGGGCTATCACCCCCGGGTCAAGTATTTTAGCAAGGAAGGAAGGTTACTTTATGCTTGAATGGTCTAGGCTCAATTGTTAGGATTTATTGTAAGGTCCAAACGGTCAAGTGAAACGTGCCCCCGTAGGCCACCTTAGTCGTACTATGAGCTTTTACACTCTTACAATCTTGTATATTACACACCGTCAGAAAATGAGGGAAGGGGATTGTCCTCACCATAGACCCTCTCATTGGGCTTTTCCTTTCTCTCTTGGGCCTCCTAGAGCATGGACTCGGTGTAGGAGGGCATCCCCGAGATCTCAATTACATTAGGCGCTTCCTTTGGAGAAGAGCCGGCATCCTGGGGACTTTCAACCTGGGTATCCACATCGGTCTTTCAAGTTGGAGGGGGGTCGATCTCACGAGTATCTCCCTCGGATGCCTTCGATTCCCCGGGATAAGTCATTCCCATGAATAAGTAATATGGGCTCATCCTCTAGCGCATCCCTAAGACGGAGAAGAGAGTCAGGATCTGGCGCCCTGAAACTTTAGCCCTTCCTGGGCATGCGGACCACCCTTTTCTTATGTTTGTTCACCTCAGAGCCCGAGAATTTTCTATTCCCTTTCTTCATTCCCTCAGTGGCAGCAATGGAGGGATCAACGGATGGGGGCACATCCTTGTCCCCTTCCTTAGGCCTAATTTTGGTGGTCTTAGGCAAACCTGCAATAACAAAAAGGGAAGAGGAGTTAGTGTAGTAAAAGGTAGAAACGTGAAATTGGCTATTTATAAAGAGGCATTACCATGAGAACGGCGTCCCATTGGCCTTTTGAGAGTCCCTCCATGTGCACTCAAAGTACGACATCTGTGTATAGATGCTCTTGATCCATTCCTTTATCCGGGGAACCGCATTCGGAATACGGACGACGCATGTACAACCACAAGCATGAATGAGAAGAAAAACATTAAAGAAAAAGAATTTTGAGGTTTAAAGAGAGATTGCACTAACGAGACGCATTTCACTTCTCAGGGAATGGCATGTATTCGGGGGGGATCAAATCCTCAATTTTTACTCGAAAAAAGCATCCATGCCAGCCCCGGTCTCGGTCTTCATCGATACTCTAGAAAGGGACCTTGCTGGACTGGAAAGTAAGCTTGATCAGTCCCCTTTGGAACATTCAGGGACAGTATAACCAAAGCAGGTGGTCGATCGTTAACCGAAGAGACTCGATCTTGTTCACGAAGTAGTGGAGGAGGATCACGATCCTCCATAACGACAGATGGATTTGACTGCGGTACACCTCGAACCTCTTGCAAAAGTCCAGATGATCGGGTACACTGGGTCGAGTATGAAAGGATTAGTGTAAACCCTTACGTACTCCTCCATGTGGGTAGTAACGGCGTCCTCAGTCCTGGGGACTACTACGTCTTTGCCATACCATTTGCAGTCCTTTCGAACTTTGGGAAGAACCTCTTCAGTCACGGATCATACGTACCTCGAGATTCCTTCACCTCGGTCCTGTTTGCGCGAGGGCTTCTCGACTTTAAATTTTTCTACTTTCGAGAAGCCCCCCGGGATGAACGCTTTCAAGGAACGCTCGGGGGTCAGTTCGTTAGAAACCAAATCAGGGGAAGCCGTTTCGAGGCGACTATTTCAGGGGCGACCATTTCAGTACCAACAACCGCTTGAGAAGATGAAGAGGTAACTTGTTGAGAAACGAATTTCAATATTTTCGCCATTTTTATCTAGAGGAGGGTTTGCAATTTTGAAGAAGGAATGAAATGTTTTGGAAAAACGTATTTTGAAGATGAAGAACAGAGTATGAAAATTCAAAGAAAATATGGGCAAAATATGAAAAACTATGGAAATTGAAGAACAAGGATAAAGATATCAAGGTTTTCAGAAGGTTTGATGATGGATGGAAATATCGAAGGTAGTAATTTAGTCAAAAAGTTAAAAAGAACAGCGGGGGGAAGCTTATATAGGGAAACAACCGACGCTTTGCATTCGTGGGCAGCCTATCGATGAGTGAAATGTGTTTAATGGCAGAATCACGCGACTAACTAGACATCTTAGCTCCCTCGTTGTAACGTACGAAAGAAGGAACCAGAGTCATTCCATTGTTTTGGCAAGCCTACTCTCTGAGAAACGAGGGAACTATCTGTATACAGGTAAAATCAAGCCCACTGAGCACCTCGGTTTCCCGAAGAATCAAAAGGAGCTGGGACGTGACCATAAGGAATCGAGCTTAGAGCGAGGAGCCCCTCATATCGGAACTCGAGCAAAACATCTTCCCTCGGGCACATCGGGACCGCGTTCTCCGTGTCCGGTTCTAGCCTCAAGTCTTCGGAGAGCATTATCAAATAACCGCACACGACTAATAAAAGGGTCGTGATGTTCGTGCTCAACAGGATATCACGGGGTGAAACTCGCCCCGTATTGGCAAAAAATCTGTGATTAGCACGAAAGATTTTTACCTTTCTTAGGATTGTTATTAAGGGTAAAACTCCCCTACTATATAATGGGGGAAGCTTATAATTCATTAGACATATTGTAACACGCATACCAAGGAAATTTACTTTTGTTCTCTCTATCTCTAAAAGTTACTCAAATTTCTTATTTTTGTTCATAAGTTCTTCATAAGTGCAAGCTCGGAACCAAAGGCAGGTTCCTCGTTAAGCTATTAACCGAGCTCGGGATCACCCTTATCATAAGTTCTTCATATCCTTAAAATAGTGTTCCAATTCAATTGTTATCCGTTTTTAAGGGTAAACAATATTCAAGACCAAACTATACTATATCATCACGCGTGTCGATTTTAATGATCTCTGTTGTTCGATGTTTGGGGTCAAATTAATTTTTCATTATCTTGTACACCACTCTATAATTACTCTACATTAATAATTTAAGTGTTGATTGTTGTATTGTCAAATCTTAAGGAAAAGAAAACAAATTTTATTGATATATATAGACCAAGATTAACTTCCATAAAACTACAAAAACTCGAGTCCAATCTAATCCTATTCGAAAAATTTATTCCCCTATCGGGTCCCTTGTTGTTGTAAACACCTACTCAATACATTTTTAGTTCTTGCTGGCTGAAGGAAATCTAACTTATAAGTGTCAGTGCTTCCTCTTAAACAGAGCTCCTCGCAAAAATTCCAGATCATTGAAGATGAATAAAAATGATAGTTTTCCTATCAAGTACCTGGATTGTTTCTTATCCCTCAAGAGAATCTCAGATTGGAAAAGAAAATTGTTGTCCTGAGCTGAATTCCAATTAATGTTCCCCAGATTACTCGAGTTGATTATCAATGATCTTGAGTGTAGCCATCGATAAAGTTTTAAATACTCTAATTTTGTGTACATACTGTCAGATATCGAGTCAGGATTTCTAGTTTATGAGTTCGAAATTTTAATCGTTTTAAGTTAGTGGGTTCTAAATTAATAATTTATACATGTTCAATGAATATTTTTAAGACAAATACAGTGTTCGAACCAAAGCTACTGGGTTCGGCCGAACCCAGTCCTGGCACTCTAGCTCTGCCCCTGCATATTGTCTATGTTCTACAACAGGCTCTAGTGTGAAATTTAGTTGTTCTAATTTCCAAAAAAATAAAATACATTTTTAGTAATTTATTTTCCAAGTAGGGAATCCCCAGAAGATTACTAAATCAGTGTTTATAACTTGAAGTTACTCCAAAGGTATGCCGAGTAGCCAAAAATTACATGACTAGTAAAACCATTTCTCTACATTTAATGAATGTCAAAAAACCATATATGCCCTTCAGCAGTTGAGTTGTATACTAAGAATCGACAAAATAAAGACCACCACAAGGTGGTTGAATTTTATTAGCCTTGAACTGATAATACAAAGTGGGGGAGGGGGGGGGGGGATAGACCAAAACCACTACATATTAATTTTGGGTGTTGGAAATTAAACCAAGATTAAATAGTATTCCTACGTCGTCTATGATTTGATATTTGGTGGTTATTTAATTCATGTCTAGTTAGAGTTTGTTTGTCAATTTTATATTGGAATAGAATTTTTTGGTTTTTTAGTATTATAAATAAGGTGCTATTACATATTTTCTATTGTGGAGAGGTAGCTATGATGTAGAGAGATATAAGAGTTTATGAGTTGTGAAAAATTCTCCTACCACGTTCCCTCCCTAGTTTAATTTCTATATAGTCTTTGTTGAATTTTTGCTTGTGCCTAAATTATTCTTGGGGTATTTCAATCCTTCAAATTGGTATCGGAGCTTGTGTAAGATTATGTCACAGCATGTGTGAGATCCAACATAAAAATATGGATACTCTACTACCTACTTGTCCCATTTTTGTGTTTGATGGCAAAAGTAATTTTGAAACATGGTATCAACAGATGAAGAACTTTTTTAAGAATATTGGATTATGGTCCATCATTGATGAACAATTTGATGAACCCCTAGGAGGCACAATATTGATGGGTGATGTAACTATGCAATTGGAGAATAAGAGACATTTAGATTATAAGGCACGCTACTATCTCACCATCAAGGTCGAATTGTGTGTATCTAAAAAATATTTGCATGCAAAGTCATCAAAGGAGGCTTGGACAATCTTGCGAAGTCATATCGAAGAGTTGTTGACATAAAGAAGGAGAAACTATAAGAGTTTAAGAATCAACTTGAGTTGGCTTATGACCAACAGAGTCTGTGAAAAAATATTTTACGAGAATTGAAGAAATAGTTAATGGTTTAAGGACCAATGGAGAAGTATAGGAAGAAGTTAAAATTGTTAAGGAAATATTGCAGTCTCTAAGTTTAAAGTTTAACAGCAAAAATGTTATTCTTGAGGCTACTAAAGATCTTAGCACTCTCAGACTTGATGATATAGAAAGGGAATTGGTGACATACGAGAGATCATTGAATCAACATAAAGATGAGACATTAGAGGAGGCATCGCAAGAAAAGGATGATCAACCAAAAGGAAAATAAGGCATATACCAATAATGGCAAAAATAAATCACGAAGGCCAAAATTCAAAAATAGAGGAGAAAAGAAGAGAAGGTACATGTAATTTTTTGTTATGATAGTTTCATTGAATGCGAAGAGAAGTCAAATAATATTCAAATTGATCTACCAAAAATTTCTACGATTGTTAAAAAGAACGATTTGGTTGCAAGAGATGCCCATCCAAAAGAGATTGGTATTTTACAAGATAAGTTATTTGATGGTATTGAAGATGAACCTAATAATGAAAAAAGCAAGAAGATTCATCAAGATAAAGTTTTTGATAATCTGCCCAAGATTGAGGAAGAAATAACTTGGGATCCAAAACCACAACAGCATATGATTATAAGTATTGAGGATGCAATCAATTGCGTGTCATTGTTCGTGATTGCATGTTTCAAGCAAAACGAAATATTTATTGGTGGAATTACTCTACAACCTATAATATGTTCAATTAGAGTTGAATGGGTGTACAAGTCCAACTACAAGGCAACTAGACAAGTAGATGATTACAAAGTAAAGGAAAATTATATTGATGATATTTTGAAGGGATTTACCATGAGTAAAGACAAATCATATATGAGCAATATTCAAGATCAATTGAAGTTGACTAAAGATGGCACTCGTGATTTTTTTGATGCTATATATTTTAGGGAATAGGTGGAGAGTTTAAGGTACTTGACTTTTACAAGGATTGATGTTACTCATGACATGCTCAAGTTTGAGTATCTTGGTTTTAGGGAGGCTGCTGAAAATTAAACCAAGATTAAATAGTATTCCTACGTCGTCAAGTATTTGATATTTGGCAGTTATTTAATTCATGTTTAGTTAGGTTTTGTTTTCTAATTTTATATTGGAATAGGTTTTTGGTTTTGTAGTATTATAACTAGGGTGCTACTACATATTTTCTTTTATGGAGAGGTGGCTATTATGTAAAGATATTTAAGACTTTATGAGTTGTGAAAAAGCCTCCTACCACGTTCTCTCCCTTATTTAATAAATTTCTTCTATATAGACTTTGTTGAATTTTTTGCTTGTGCCTAAATCATTCTTGGGGTATTTCAATCATTCATTGAGAGAAAGAGAGGGACTGCCAAATTTCTAGACGCTGACTCTCTAGTTCTAAACAAAGCTTCCAACATAAAAACTAGGAGAATATTTGTTTACCCATATGTAACGACTCGGCCGGTCATTTTGACAATTTTATGCTTCGCTCGGTTATTTGAGGGAATAAGTAGCTCCGTGTGATGTATTATGACTTATGTGAATCGTCGAGTTTGGTTTTCAGATTATTTCGGATTGATATGGAGGAACGATATTCAGCTAGGAGTTTTAAATATAAAAGGTTTGACCAAGTTTTGACTATTGAGTAATCGATCTCGTATTTGGACCTTTATGGTTCGGTTAGCTCTATTAGATTATTTCAAACTTAGGAGTGTGTCCGGGATGTAATTTGGAGGTCCGTGGTAGAATTAGCCTTGAATTGGCGAAATCAGAAATTTGGTGATTTTTGGTCGGCCTTGAAATTTTTTATATTGGAGTCGGAATAGAATTTCGAGAGTTGGAGTAGGTTCGTAATGTCATTTTTGACGCGTGAGCAAAAGTTTAGGTCATTCGGACGAGGTTTGGTAGGTTTCAACATCGATTGTTAAAGTTTAAGGTTTCAAGTCCATTAAGCTTGAATTAGTGTGGGATTCATGTTATTGATATTGTTTGATGTTATTCGAGAGCTCGATTAAGTTGGTATGGTATTTTAGGACTTCATGGTACCTTTGATTGAGGTTCTAAAGGCCTCGGGTGAGTTTTGAGCGAGTCCGGGCATTTCTAGAACTCTGTCATGGTTCTGGTTCCTTGGAAACGTGGACCTCGGCAAAATTTCACGGACCACGGTGGAGGGACGATGACCGCATAATTTTGGTCGCGGCCGCGGACCAAGGGAGATCTGCATATCCGCTGGTCCGACTTTAGAAACATGTATCGTTTGATCTACAATGAATTTTTAGATAATTAAAAAACGGAAGTTGTAGCACTTCATGCCTTGTTTAGAAAAAGGTAAATAAATCATCATTTGGACATCTGTAGAGCAAGTTATGGCCAAAATACTAAGGCATGTAAGTGCAGCAAACAAAAGTGCGACCGCACCACTTTTTCACGACCGTAGGGGCTTGGAGTTTCGCGGTCGTGCCTAGATTTTGACGGACCGCATAGTGGAGACCAGAGGGTGCACTATATATACGGGATTTAGGGCATTATTTCACATTTTGGACCTAGGGAGCTCGGTTTGTGGCGATGTTTCGATGGGTTTTTAAGAAGTTCATTGGGGTAAGTGATTCTAACTCGGATTTTGTTAATATACATTAATATATCACTGATTTCATCATTTGATTAGTAGTTTCAGGTGAAAATTTGGGGGAAATTGTAGAAACTTCATAAATTAGATTTTTGGAATTTGAATGTTGATTCGAAGTCGGATTTTGATCAATTTGATATGGTGGGACTCGTGAGTGATTGGGCTTCCTAGTTTTGTAGTTTTTGTCGGATTTTGAGACGTGGGCCCTGGGGGCGGGGTTTTATTCGAATTAGAGATTTTTGGTCTAATTTAATAGTTTTCATGTGGAATTTATCCCTTTAGATTAAATTAATGATAATATAATATTTTGGATAGATTCGGAGCGTTTGGAGACCGAGTTGAACGACAAGGGCGTCTCGGAGTATGATTTTGGCTTGATTGAAGTAAGTAAAGCTTCCAAACTTGGTTCTAAGGGTTCAAAATCCCGAGCTATGTGTTATGTGATTAGTATTGAGGTGACGCACATGCCAAGTGACGGGCGTGCGGGCGTGTACCGTGATCATTGTGGCCTGGTTAATTTCATGGCACCGCTTAGTGAATCTTTCTTGCTGATATCCATGTTTCTATCATGTGATTAAGTAAATGAATTGTAAATCATGCTAGCTATCATGTTAGGGCTTCATGTCGATATTGTTGAGATCCGAGTGGTTGTTTCTTGCTGACATCTCATTAGTTTCATTGAGATTATGTACTCAGTCTTATTCATGCATATCATATCATGTCTCAATCTCAGTTTTTATTTATTGGCACATCATATCATTGTTCTAGGCTAGTTTCATGGCATTGTAAGCCCGTGTGTGTGAGACTAAAGAGCGATGAACGAGTGAGGCCGAGAGCCTGATTATGAGTGACAGTTATGGGATCGGGTTGCACGTCGCAGCGGTTATTTTGATTATTACGGTAGCGCTTGGGATGTAGGAGCCCCTTCAAAGTTTTTAACACACCCTTAGTGAGCGCAATTGATATTATTGAGGGATGGATCTTCCCTGGACATGGTTCTTGTCTGAAGCATTTATATCTGGAGATGGATCTTCTCCATAGGGCTGGAATGGCCTTCCTCGGTACTGAGTGACTGATGTCAGTGATATGCATATATTTCGGGATGGATCTTCCCTGGGTCGTGTGAGCCATATACAGTACCGAGTGGGTTTGAGTTTATTATCATTATCTGGAGATGGATCTTCTCCATAGGGCTGGATTGGACTTCCTTAGTACTGAGTAACTGCTGCCAGAAGTGTATAAATCGAGCTCCTTAGGTCCAAAATAGGCGCCATTACAACCGGGTTGATTTTGGGTCATGATAAGTTGGTATCAGATACAAGGGTACATAGGTATCACGAGTCATAATCAGGTTAGTAGAGTTTTGTGGATCGGTACGAAAACTTCACCTTCTTGAATTCTTGTCGTGCGGTACTAATTCAGCTTGAAGCGTAATCCTTTGAATTCCTTCCATGCATTCGTATGCGCGCGTGAACGCTCGGTACTAGTTGTGCATAAACGTCTTGTAATTTCCATGGATAAGGTGCGCGATGTGGTTTTGGCATGTGGGGAGATATGCCAGTCTGGAGGACTTGAGGTCGGGTTTCATCTGTGGCTTGAGTGCTGAGAATTTCGATTGTGTGAGCACGAGAATTATATGTCTGTTGTGTCCTTATTGGTGGAATTTATGGCTGGATGGCTACGTGATGAGTATGATATGACTACAAAGTGAGTTCATATGATTTGAATGTGACGAGAATGATTTGCTTAAGGTATAGAAAGAAGTATTGGGTGTTTGATTTCCATCCTGATTTGACCTATAGTCTCGAGTAATGAGTGTGATGGAGGACCCTTTTCATGTTGTTTAGTTGAGGAGTGAAAGTATATTTTCATGTCGTGATGGGGCACAGGTCATTATGTCTGTTTGATCAGTTTAATTGAAATTTGCGTAGAGTGCATGACTCTCGAGAATGGTTCTGATGGATTCAAGATTTATATATAACAATTGGGAATCTTCGGGATGTGTATATGGCTAGGAACGGAGATTTACATTGGAAGGTGTCAAGATTTGTGGTATTTCTATATCATTGTGGATTCTACAATTCGATACTAGGAAAGGGAAGAATAGCTTAAATTCATAGGAAGTCTCTTCAGAGTAAGTATTTGAGTTGTGGTACTTTCGGGGTGCTTGAGAGAACATCCAGCGGCCTATGAGACTTAGGGCAGTGTGGTTTGCGTTAGGATCTCGTGTGGCGAGTTTTGGTTGAGGATTTTGGTATTATGGCAAGGAGAAGGATTAATTTGAAGATGATTCAGAAGAAACTGGGACAAATATGACAGGTTGGTAATAGGTTGGATCGGCATGGTAATAAGATCGATTCATTGGGTGCTTATGATGTGGTAAGTATTCTATGTGAGATTCGTGGCAATGCTCTTGGGTTTTAGCGACCTACGTAGCCTAGTTGAGTTAGAGGGATTCAGTCCTGACGGTTTGGTTAACTGTAATGGGTTTCGTAGGGTTCTTAATGGTCTCTACCATGGTTTGAAATGTATATTTCCTACAGGGGCATGGGGCATGGGGCGTGGGGCGTATTGTAATTATCTCCAAAATGAAATCAAATGGAAAGTTCTTAGCTAATTGAGTATGCAGTTGCTTGCGACTCAGCGGATTTTGAGATTTGTCGTATCTTTAATATGGTAGCGTAATGGGTAAGATGTGAGGTGTAGTATTGAGATTTGCAGGTGCAAGGTCACGATGCAGTTTTGAAAGGAAGGTTCTGAATTATTAGGCATCATGGATGACCTCAGGTTACCAGATAGATGATATTACCTCTAGATATGGCTTGATGAAGGTGTCAGTTTCAGAAGAGGCACTATGTTATGATTTATGGATACTTCATTGGTGTGGCAACACTTTCCTAGTTGGTCGGATGCGGACATTCAGATTTTTCCTTGTAACACATACGAATTATAGGGGTATGATCGTGTATTGGAGAAGGATTAGACATTCAGGCGGAAGAGTTGAGGTCGGATATGGTGATTCATGTACACTATGGATTTGGAGACTGGGAACTCTAATGAGTAGATGAGTTCATGGTTGTGGGTTGTGGAGGCATATCAAAGGTTAGCCAGAGGTTAGTGTGTGTTGTGATTCAGCCATTGTGGACCTTCGGAATGTTATTTGTCTATTGTGGATGAGCGGATCGATTTAGGGTTCATTAGTAGGCCCAATAGGTGTTTTGCACCGAGTCAAATTGGTTGGCTCCGTAGTGCTATTATTGAGGGACGGGCCATTCAGTTGTTGGTGGGCTTATTTATTTTCTGGAATGAGTTATGAGTTACTCTTCCATGCTACGAGGAGTTATGATACGTTGGTTTTAGGCACACATGGTGCGGTTCTATTGTGGTCTTATAGCGGAATTTGTGTGAGATGAGTAATTGGGTATTGCATGATTGAGGCGTATTGGTTATGTTCTTTCGGGTGTCGTGTGGCATGGTATCATCTAATTCTTTATTGTTATGGTAATGCACCTTGAGTACTTGATGTCGAATTTCGCATGACTATTGATTTTGAGCAAGGCAGAGCAAGGTATATAATATGGACCAGTGTTTGGATGGGGTCACGCATTGCGGCGGAGTTATGTTGAGATATGATCCTTGAGCGTTGGATTCGTTTGTTTTGGTTTTGCGGTGTGTGCGGAGTTCTGAGCATTTCGTTGTGGTGATACCCGTTGATCATGCGGGGCGGTTCTCTTGTTTGATTTCATATTCCATGTTTGAGCACATTTGGAATGTTGTCTATTAGTGCACAGACTACACGGGTTATGGCTTTAAGCTGTATTGATGCGTCATGCTAGAGTGGTTGTGTTGGATGAGATGAGGTCGTCGAACCTAGAATGGGTTCTATCGGATCTGGTTGCGGCATATTTGGGAGGATATTGATGTTAATCGGCTCAGAAATTTTGCTATAGTTCCTATCGAAGGAGAGGGAGTTCCGCCACTTGATGATCTGATGAATGGTTATCGGTTCCTGCATGTTTCTTTCATCATTGGCAGTATATGAAGGTGTTTGAACGGGTCTCTGTTTGATAATAGGTTTATTTCCGGCATTGGGTTGTTCTGAGAAACCACTGTGATCATAAATTATAGCTACGAGTGTTTGAATTATGTGGGATATCATGTGATTTCATCTTGAGTTATGGATATGGTTGGGTACAACTTGTTCAGACTTATATAGTGTGTAGATACGAGATTCTGATCTTATAGAAGATTTCAGATGTGGAAATTTGGAAGGCTTGGGCTAGGTTGGATGAAGAAATTTTTATTTTGTTATGATGTGTTATCAGACCTATATGAGATAGGGTGACGTGGGATCACCCCCGGGTATGTGCGTGGTAAGGTTATTCAGCGAATTGATGGATTTTGGAACGACTATGGGCACGTTCGAGGACGAACGCATGTTTAAGTGGGGGAGGATGTAACGATCCGACCGGTCGTTTTGAGCATTTTATACTTCACTCGATTATTTGAGGGCATGAGTAGCTCCGTGTGATGTATTATGACTTATGTGAATGGTGGATTTTGGTTTTCAGGTTATTCGGGATTGATATGGAGGAATGATATTCAGCTAGGAGCTTTAAATATGAAAGGTTCGACCAAGTTTTGACTATTGAGTAATCGATCTCGGATTTGGACCTTTATGGTTCGGTTAGCTCCGTTAGGTGATTTTGGACTTAGGAGCGTGTACGGAAAATAAGTTGGAGGTATGTGGTAGAATAAGGCTTGAATAGGGGAAATTGGAAATTTGGTGATTTCCGGTCGGTAGTGGAAATTTAGATATCAGAGTCGGAATGAAATTCTGAGAGTTGGAGTAGGTTCGTAGTGTCATTTGTGACGTGTGTGAAAAATTTGAGGTCATTCGGACGAGGTTTGATAGGTTTAGGCATCGATTGTGAAAGTTTGAGGTTTCGAGTCCATTAAGCTTGAATTGGTGTGCAATTCTTGTTATTGATATTGTTTGATGTGATTCGAGAGCTCGATTGAGTTGGTATGGTATTTTAGGACTTGATGGTACCTTTGGTTGAGGTTACGGAGGTCTCGAGTGTGTTTCAGGTGAGTTTTGAGCGAGTCCGGGTATTTCCAAAACTCTGGCATGGTTCTGGTGCCATGGAAACACGGACCTCGGAAAATTTACGCGGGCCACGGTGAAGGGGGCGCTGACCGCATAATTTTGGTCGCGGCTGCGCTCCAGGGGAAATCTGCAGATCCGCTAGTCCGAATTAGGAAGCCAATATCTTTTGATATACAAGGAATTTTGAGATGATTCAAAAACGAAAGTTGCATCTCTTCCTGTCTAGTTTCCAGAAAGATAAAGAAAGTATCATTTGGAAATCTGTAAGGAATGTTATGTCCAAAATACTAAGGACTGTCAGTACAGCCACCAAAAGTGTGGCCGCACCACTTTTTCGCGACTACAGGGGCTTGGATTTTCGCGGACCGCATGATGGAGACAAGAGGGTGCACTATATATACGGGATTTAGGGCAGTATTTCACAATTTAGACCTAGGGAGCTCGGGTTGTGGCGAATATTTGAGGGTTTTTCAAGAAATTCATCGGTGTAAGTGATTCTAACTCGGATTTGGTTAATATACATTAATATATCATTGATTTCATCATTTGTTTAGTAGTTTGAGGTGAAAATTTGATGGGAAATGTAAAAAATTCATAAAATGGATTTTTGGAATTTTAATGTCGATTCGAAGTCGGATTTTGATAAATTTGATATGGTGGGAATCGTGAGTGATTCGGCTTCCTAGTTTTTTAATTTTGTCGAATTATGAGACGTGGGCCCCGGGGACTGTGTTTGAACTGAATTAGAGATTTTTGGTCTAATTTGATAATTGTCAAGTGGAATTTGTCCCTTTAGCATAAATTGATGATAATATACTGATTTTGGATAGATTCAGAGTGTTTGGAGGCCGAGTTGAGCGGCAACGGCGTCGCGAAGTATGATTTTGGCTTGATTGAGGTAAGTAACACTTCCAAACTTGGTTCTGAGGGTTCAAAATCCTAAGCTATGTGTTATGTGAATAGTATTGAGGTGACGCACATGCCAAATGACGGGCGTGCAGGCGTGCACCATGAGATTTGTGGCCTGGTTCATTCCATGGCATCGCTTAGTGACTCTTTCTTGCTGATATCCATGTTTCTATCATGTGACTAAGTAAATGAACTATAAATTATGCTAGCTATCGTGTTAGGGCTTCACGCCGATATTTTTGAGACCCGAGTGGTCGTTTCTTGCTGTCATCTCATTAGTTTCATTGATATTATGTACTCAGTCTTATTCATGCATATCATATCATGTCTCAGTCTCAGTTGTTATTTATTGGCACATCATATCATTATTCCGGGCTAGTTTTCATGGCATTGTGAGCCCGTGTGTGTGATACTTGAGAGCTATGACTGAGTGAGGCCGAGAGTCTGATTAAGTGATAGTTATGGGATCGGGTTTCATGCCGCAGTGGTTATGCTGATGATTATGATAGCGCTTGGGTTGTAGGAGCCCCTCCGGAGTCTGTAACACACCCCTAGTGAGCGCAATTGATATTATTGAGGGATGGATCTTCCCTGGACATGGATCTTGTTCGAAGCATTTATATCTGGAGATGGATCTTCTCCATAGGGATGGAATGGCCTTCCTCGATACTAACTGACTGATGTCAGTGATGTGCATACATTTTGGGATGGATCTTCCCGGGGCCGTGTGAGCCATATACAGTACCGAGTGGTTTTGAGGTTATTATCATTATATGGAGATGGATCTTCTCTAGAGGGCTAGATTGGCCTTCCTTAGTACTGAGTGACTGCTGTCAGAGGTGTATATATTTCGGAATGGATCTTCCCTGGGCCGTGCGATCCATATTCAGTACTGAGTGGACGATCATTTGAGAGTGGGAGCACATTCTGCATTTCATACAGTTGAGTCATTGGCATGTAGAAGAAGTTGAGTTGTATATCTTAAACTGTTTAGATCTGTATTTACCATATCACTTTGAGCTGTTTGTCTAACTTAAAGCATGCATACGTTTTTGTACGTTGATTCTATTATAATTGTTGAGGTGGAGTTCGTCACTACCATTCAGTCCATAGTTTGAACTCGTTGCTTACTGAGTTGGTGTACTCACATTACCCCCTACACCTTGTATGCAGATCCAGGTATCTATGGCCACGGTAGCGGTCGTTGACTATTCCAGTTATAGACATTTATCGGAGATAGCGACGTAGCTGCTTGGCAATCGCAGCCCTGCTTTTCTCCTTCTTTATCTTCCCTTTGGTATATTTTGGCTACTCTAAGGCCATGTTAGTCTTGCTATATTTCATAACAGTTGTAGTAGTTGCTCATGACTTAGTGACACCTGAACCAGGGTTTTATTTTCCGTATTTTTTGTTTTTGATTTTATCTTTTTTACGAAATTCAGTTGAAAAAGGCTATTATCTAATCTTTAATGAAATATCTAATTGTTTGGGAGTGTGTCGGCTTGCCTAGTTCCACGATAGGCGCCATCACGACCGGGTTGGTTTTGGGTCGTGACACCATAAAATGCTACATTTAATTTGTAACGTAATTTATATACAAGTAAATCGATTTGATCGAAAAATAATAAAAAAATAAAAACAAAAAAAGAATTAGAAACCTAAATAAAAAGGAAGATAGCAGGCCTGATTCTGAGCTCGGTCTTCCTTCAAGAACAGTAACAATGATAAAAATGCTTTTGATTGAACTTGAAATAGTATAATATAACTTTTGTGTGTACAATACACTACTAAAAAATTATGTTTTAGCGACGGACAAATTCTATAGCTGAACAAAAAAATTTGCCGCTAATCTCATTTAGAAATGGATTAGCAACAAGTCTTCACGAATTTCAGCTAGCTACGAGCACTTAAGAGACAGATTAGCGACGACGTTCGTAACTAATTCTAATTTTTTTTTCCAGTGGTCTGTCGTCTCCTTACCAGAGCTACCAATATGGTATTTATAGCTATTCTTAGGGGGTTACAAGATCTTAAAATCAAGATAACGGATGGCTTTGAATGTAATAAATATTCTCTGTAACAGGTGCTCATTTAATGATATCCGATGTCAAGCCTCCGAATCATTGCCATCATTTCTGCTTCCTTCGAGGTTAACACTTTGTATCGTGTTATGTACCTCGTAACCGATGTCAATTGTTTACCGACTCAACTTCTATTTGTTCTCGGTTCCACGTGTCACCTTGCTATTCAGCCACCTGTAATCAACCAATTTCACCCTATACAATATTCTAGATTGACTACCTGATAAATGAAACAATAAGCTGGGGAAAAAAATAAATTCTAGATGTTCTACTCATAGATGGAAAAAGATAAAAATAAAAGAGAAGGAAATCAAAAGAACAAGAATTATTCATGCAATATTCCAAGGTTCGTTCTTCATTGATGGGAGTGGAATTTGTTGAGATAATTGGAGCTTAACAGTAGTTAGTTAGCTTATAGCCTTTTTGGCCAAGCTTTGTTTTGGGCCAAAAGTGCTTTTTTGGCCAAAAGCACTTTTGGCCAAAAATTGAGGTGTTTGGCCAAGCTTTTGGTGAAGCAGAAAAAAGTAGCTTTTCTCCAAAATCACTTTTCTGAGAAGCACTTTTTAGAAAAATACACTTAGAAGCAGTTTACAAAAGCTTGGTCAAACACTAATTACTGCTTAAAAGTGATTTTCAAATTAATTAGCCAAACACAAACTACTTCTCACCAAAAGCACTTTTTTTAAAAGTACTTTTGAGAAAAGAACTTCGCAAAATAAGGTGATTTTAGAAGCTTGGCCAAACGGGCTATTAGTTAATGATAGTTAGGCAGTTAGTGACAGCTGGACAAAGCTAAGTTAAAAAAGTTGGTTAGTGTACAATATATAACTGAAGGTTGTTAGTCCTTGTATTGTCAGTTTCATTTTCTGATATTTGAGAAATGTTCTCTCCAAGGTCACGTTGATCTCTCTTCTTCCTCTTCTCTCTTTTGCTGAAGATTGCTCTCCAGAAATTATCATGGTATCAGAGCTTGCGTATTGAACCGAGCTCCATTTATTCCTCTCTAGTGCTATCTTCAATTGTTCTTCTTTTTACCCAATTGCTTTCGAGTCTCCATTGTTGGTGTGATTCATCTTTGAGCAGTTATGGTTTCATAATTCATAAATTTCTCTGAGTTTTTAACCTCATTATCAATGTCGATTGAGACCTCAGATGGTACTACTGATATCCATGCACCACCTCCATCTAAAGGCGACATTGGCGCGATTCCAGTTGTTGATCAACATCATTCACTCTTTCTACAGCTTTGTGATACTCCATGTAGCTAGCTAATCTCAATTAAACTCACTGGACCTGAGAATTATGCCTTATGGAACAGTTCTATGCGAGTTAGTTTACTTGGAAAGAGCAAATTAGGATTTGTCGATGGTAGGTATTTAAAGGACAAATTTGATCCGTCTTTGCATAAGTTGTGGGAGAAGTGTAATGCTATATTGCTTTAATGGATAATGAGTTATGTTAGCAATGAATTACTTAGTGGTATGGTGTATTCTACGAGTGCTCAGAAGGTTTGGACTGACCTTAGGGAAACTTTTGATAAAGTAAATGGAACTAGAATTTTGTACCTTCAAAGACAATAGCCACCTTAACTCAGGGTATCTCATCAGTTTCAGTCTATTTCTCAAACTGAAGGACTTGTGGGCATAATTTGATGCCTTGATGCCTTCTCCTGGCTGTGGTTGTGAAGAGTCCAAAAAGTATGTGGAGCACTTTGAGTCTCAAAGACTTCTGCAGTTTCTAATGGGATTGAATGAATCATATGCTCAGTCTACCAATCAGATTATGATGATGTCACCAACTCCTTCAATTAATAAGGCATATGTGTGATGACCCAAAAGGTCATCCTAAGTAATTCCAGCTAAATTTGTGTTTTGAGGCCTCGAAAGCCTCTGTTAATATCACCTCCATATGCGTGCGCATCCCGGGCAGGTAGCCGGGAAGCTTCCATGTGAAAATTTGATAAAAGAATGGGATTTTTGAATTGAATAATTGAATAAAGTAGACTTTGGTCAACATTTTTGGTGAACGGATCCGGACTCGTGATGTGACGGTCCCGGAGGGTCTGTAGAAAAATATGGGACTTAGGCGTATTCCCGGAATCAAATTCCGAGGCCCCAAGCCCGGGAAATAAATTTTTAAAGAAAATTATTTTCTGAAAATAATAAAGGAATGTGAAAGTGAATAATTATGTGAAAACCTTGTTACAGGGCCCGTGTTATGGTTCCGGAACCCGGAACAGGTTTATTATATGTTGTTTGTCCTATCTGTGAGATTTGGTGTAAAACGGGTTTGATTTGATTGGTTTCGGATCCAAGTGAAGAAAAATGGAGTTAATGAACTTGTGGGGTTTCAAAAAAATTTGAAATGTGGCTTGAGAGGTGATTTTATGTTCCCGAGGTCCGAATAAAATTCCAAGACCGGGAATAGTTCAGTTGTGACGTTTATAACTTATCTGCAAAAATTGAAGTCATTCTGAGTGGTTTAGGCCGGTTCATCGCGTCGAAGTGAATTCTAGAATTTCAAAGTTCTTAAGTTTTGAATTCAGGGGTTTTGGAAGGTGATTTTGAGTTTTAGCGTTGTGTTGAGTGTTCCGTGGGCTCGAGCAAGTCCGTCTAATGATTTAGGACTTGTCTGTGTATTTGGTCGGGGGCTCGAGTGGGCCCAGATGCCTCCCGGACCCCGCACGAGGCCAAAAACCAGCAAAAATCACTGTTGGTGCACAGCAGCTGGTGTGACCGCAGGTGCGGTTGTCCAGCCGCAGGTGCGGGACCGCACCCGCGGTCCAGGCCATCGCAGGTGCGAATTTTCCGCAGGAGCGGGACCGCTGGTGCGGCTCCCAACCCCGCAGGTGCGAGCCCAGGGTCCCAGGCCCTTTTCCGTAAGGGCGATCGTTTTCTCGCAGGTGCGAGACCGCACCTACGGTCCTATGGTCGCAGGTGCGGAAACCCCTATTGGAAGCTCTCTTAAAATGTCCAAAATTTTGGGTTTTCCTCATTCCTTCCATCTTCAAACTCCATTAGAG